>JBBPBS010000633.1:2784123-2845391 GCA_037974835.1 Cicer judaicum | reverse complement strand
AAATGATTTTTCATAAATACAAAAATCAATAAATTAACTATTTAATTCATAAAAATGATGCAATTTTGCTTTAGAAAACAATATACCAAAATTTCATATATATATATATATATATATATATTAAAACTGGATATAACAATTCAATTCAAATTGAAGCGAAATTATATGCAATTTTGATATTTAAACTGGATGATATTTTATACCACAAAATGAATATATAATAACAATCGATAAACAACTTCTATAAAAAAAAAAATCTTCTACTGCATGACGCAGTGACTATGAAAAGTTTTAGATTTAATGAGAATATTTTTTGTGTGTCTAAATGTAGTGGTTTCTAGCATTGTTGTGTCATGCAACGATTGTAGATGATTCAAAACACAAAAGAAAGGAATGAAAGGAAAAGTGGTTATTACTTCAAATATGGAATAGTCATATTCTTCAATAAGGATGGATTCCGAGCTACAAAAATTTCCCACTCCTCTGGATCAAGCTTTCCATCTCCTTTTAAATCAGCTTCTTTAAAGGCCTGTCCAATATCATAGAGACTATAATATATTAAACCACTAATTCCTAATCTCTTGAGAGGGGAAGAAAAACATTAAAAAAATATATACCTTATCAATTATGACCTCAATTATATCATGAGAAAGAACCAAATCAGACTCTCTTTGGAGTGCCTGTATCATCTCTCTTAGCTTCCATCACACAATTTGAAAAGCATTATTATTCCACAAGGTTGTAAATATAATTATTAAGGTTATAGAATCCAACAATTTACTAATTAGACACTACATAAAGTCAAAGTCTTGATACATACATACATATACATTAATTAAATAATAATATAAAACTTGTATTAAAGTTTTTATATTATAATACAAATTTTTTTTATTGATCCGAGATATTATTAATTTTGTCGATGTTTAGTCTCCTTCAAAAGAATATATTATCTTTAGTGAATTCTCTTCTCCCGACAGTATTTTTTTCATCGGCAAAACTCATACTCCATATGTTACTTAAAGAATTTGAGTTTAATTTCCCTTAAACTAATGTATTACTGATTGTATTAAAGTTATTTAATTATTCATTATCTTAGTTTTGGATAGATTAATACTAAAATTTATTTAATAAAAAGAAAGAAAGAAAGATAAAGCCAAAAACCAATTGTATACCTCATCTGGTTCAATAAAGCCTCTTTGCCATATATCATAGACTCGAAATGCAACTGCCACATATATAAGAGAGATTATGAAGGTTTTATTTTATACAAAATTCCTAAAGCACATTCTCTTCAGAGAAGAACTCTTACAAGCTGCCTTTTGTCCTTGGGGTGCTGCTGGATGGAAGACGCTTAAAGCTTTAACAAACTCTCCAAAATCTATCACACCATCATTTTTTGAGTCAAATAAATGGAAAACCTGCACACAAATTTAGGCAACAACTGCCACTGGATGGTATATACTATGCTATAATATAACATAATGTAATGATAATAATAAGTGTTTATAGCATAAAAGTTAATCATATAAGTGCTAATTGCTTATGCGTAGACTATTTAGAATAAAATCAAACTATTTTTATATAAGTTGAAAACAATTTAAGGAGGTTAAATACACTGACCCTGTCGCCAAAGAGGTTTCGTTTCTTGCTGCTTCCAAATAAGCCAAGCTGAAATTCTTCCTACATTTTCAATATTACACAATTACACTCTCCTAATAAGTCCTACCATAATTTTAATTATGGTATCAACCTTAAATATATATATATATAGACCTTACTTTGCTAATTAGCCCATCATTGACCATAGAACTGCTTAATTTCTTGAACAGATCATGTAATGCTTCAATTTCAGAAATACTAACTGAAAAAATATACATAGACACAGGAAAAAAGTTAAAAACTTCACAGCTACAATATTGTTATGTTCCATCAATGAAATCATATAATACAAACTCCAGGATGTGATTAGAAAGAAGAAAAAAAAAACTTACAGTAAGTTTGTGCAGCAAGAATTTCCGGATCTTCATGCTGAAATCACGGTTTGGTACAAGAACACCCCATAAAAAATACTTGTTTATGTTAATTTTCTACACTAGGGGATGAACTTAATTAACCATATATATATAAGTAATATATATATATATATATATATATTACTTATATTGCATGGAAATCTATGATCTATGATGACATGTAACGATTTGACCAGAAGAACATATGCTATACAGTGCTGGTGTTGTACTATTATCCACACAAATAAATTATTGTTCGATACTCATTCAATTTGTATCCGCAACTTTGAGCTAGAATTTGTTCCATATGCACTTGTAGTCGTGAAAAAATTTCCAATGTTGAAATAGTCATTTTTTTTCTACTGTCACCTCGTACTCTCTGACAGTATCTAATTCCAATTCTTATGGTCCAATAAAATAAAATAATTCTATGCTGATTCAGATAAAATAGATGCTTGTTGGTCTAAGTATTGGTTTAGGAATACAATTTCAAAAACTCCCTAAATAAAGCATAATTTAAAAAATGTAAAGGAAAAGATATTCTAATAATTCATACATCTTTCCATTTAAGCAGAAACTATCAAACATTTTTTTATATTTATTGATGTAGTTTGTTTGATAATCCATTAGCACAGTACATATGCATACTGTCAAGCATATCCATTAAAGTAAGATAGGCAAAGACAACTAATTATTGCCTAAGGGTACATTGAAATGGTTGATGGTGCTTTCAACACATTAACTATAAACAGTTACAATGTATTCTATTCTTCTCTAACTGCAATCCTTTTTGTGTGCATTGATCATCAATTGTTTGTAGCTAGTCTTCCACCTCAGTATGCAAAACAAAGCTGGGAAATGCTAGAGTTATGTCCCTGAAATGCAGAACATTTGAGTTTTGATTATGTAAAAGATGAAATTTAATAAATAGAATAAATATGAAATTGAAAATACCTTTCCCTTTAGAACTTTTAAGTTGGTCAATTTAGAATTCAGATAATCAAATTAACCGAGTTACTATTTCATGATTAAATGGTGATTTACTCGAAAGAAAATAAACGAGATCAACTTTAGATAAAGACAATAAGTTTCATTGATTAGATTTGAGACCTACTTTAGATATGGAAGGGTCATGATCTTAAGAAGAGAAGGATTTTTTTCTGCATATTCTTTCCACTCTTCCATATCAATCTTCCCATCTCCCTTTGAGTCAACCTCCTTCATTGTCTGAAAAAGATAAAAGACAAGAAAAATAAGAGATGAGAGTTAGATTGAGGAAAATGTAGAAATTGAAGGAGGACAAATTAAATGTATATGGTTTCATTTTTAAGAACCTTTTCTACAATGGATTCAACAATATCATCTGGAATTGTAACTTCTGATTCAGTCAAAGTAGCCAAGACCATTTCCTTCACCTTCAATGTGCCATTATTTTACAAAAAGGCTCATAAGATGCTCAAAAAGGTAGGATAAAATAAAATGCAAAAATGTATCTTGGACTCATAAGTGATTCTAGAAACCTAAGATCGATTTTGGTATGTTTGAGAGTACTCAATTAGAAATGATTTTGCCTTCAAAATTAATTTTAACATGAAGTTATATTTGTAACTTTTGACTTCAAACGTGATTTTTACATTCAAAATGATTGTTCAACTCAACTTTATGTAAAGACATCCAAACATAAATAACTTTGCCCTAAACCTACTTTGAACTAAACTCAATTTTACATAATCAATTCAATCAAAATTCATTTTCTCCAGCATAGAACCAAGCACACACTAAAATACATGCTAAGGAGCATTCACACAAAAAACTAACAATTGTCAGTGCTGCATTATTGCAATCCTAAAGACAAAATGAAAGACAGTGGAAAGCTTAGAGGATAATCACCTCAGAATGTTCAATGTATCCATTCTTTCCAAGATCAAACAATTTAAATGCAACTGCAAGAACAAAAAGTTGAATGAATGACTAATGCAGACACATAGTTAAAATTTCATAGAAATTAAATAATGTTTAATTTCTCTGATACAAAATTATTTTTATACATTCAATTTTCTTCTCTTCAGATGCCTCTGGATGAAAGATGCTTAGCGAATGAACGAATTCACCAAATTCAATTACTCCGTTACACTTAATATCAAACATATCAAATACCTGCATTCAGCTTTCTTAGGTTGCAAGTTTCAACATCATCATGTATAGTAAAATGAAAGATGTTTGCATAACACTTATAACAAAATGAAAATCCACAATAAATTTTCATTTGAAATAAACCACGATTCACATTTGAATAACACATTTATATACCCTGTTTGCAAGTAGATTCTGCTTACTGCTATTTCTAAAAAGTGCAAGTTGAAACTCTTCCTGCAGATAAATGTGTTAAAGAAAATTAGTACATATAACTAATGTTTTATAAAAATTTAATAAAATAAATAGGTCTTGTTAATGTGGAAGAAATGATATATCAATTCAAATAGAGGAAAAGATTTAAAATCTTTAGAAATAGTTTGAACTACTACTATTAAAATAAATATACCTTGTGAATGCAGCCATCATCAACAATTGAACTGCTTAGTTTCTTAAACAAGTCAAGTAAAGCCTCAACCTCATTAACAGTAACTGTCAAATGGTAAAGGACATTTCAGAGTTAAAACCACAAGAACTGCTTAGTTTCCTGAACAAACATTTTCTATTTTTATTTTCTGTTTTGACTTTTAATTACAAAGCTGTCTTATTGTTTTCACTTCAAAATAACAGAGCTCGAAAAAAGTGACTGTAGTTACAAGTTCAATATGTTATATTTAGCATTGACATTTTAGATTGAAAGTGTATGCGACACAGCACAGCCAACGTGTTGTATTTTCTCAAATTATTACTAGCATCTACATGTCGGTGTCATGACAGTGCTTCATATGTTCAAAATAACGAAAAATTTGGAAGATGTTGATTTTTGTACTTACAAGATGTCTCCAAAGCAAGAAAGGAGAATTGTTCTCGCTTAATTTTTGGTCTGCTGCTTTTCATCAAGCAAAAGCAGCTCATTGAAATGGACATAGATAGAACCAGTTCAATTCAAAAACTACTATACCTAACACAATACTGTTAAACAGAACCTGCCACACCAAAGACAAAAACACAAATTAAGTATTCAAACATATACTATAAATTCTTGCTAAAAATACATCATAACGTAAACAAGGATGTATCAAGTCAACTCCTCTCTCTATATTTATAAAAAAGTCAACCCTCGCCATTGATGAAATATAAATAAAAATTGATGTATTTGGTCTAAAATACTAGTATTGTGATGTATTGAAGAATAAATTGTACAACTTCAAAGATGTTAATTAATGAAAATGAATGTAAAGGTGACTTACAGAAATCAGAAGATAGTGAAGAGGGAGAATTAAGGAGGATTGATGTGTTATCGCTAAACTTGTAAGCTATTGTAATTTGCATCCATTAAATAAATTGAACAATTTTGTTTTTCAAACAATGAAATCTATTCAAACACACTTTTGTGCACGACGAAAGTATTCAATATTTTTTTTATTAAAGGCGACAAAAGAAATCAAACTGCGACAACATTACATGACATGAAAAAACTTTCATTATTGCATTTTAAATATATAAAGCATTCATTTTTTTTATCGAGCTGACGAAAGAAAACAAACTACCACGGAGCATTACATTACGGCAAAAGCTTTACTTTAATGTATTTTTTTATAAAAAAAAGTTATATATAGTTTTTAATTGATAAAACGTACTTTAAGTTTGTCATTTTTCCTCATTCAAAAATATATAAATAGTTAAAAACTGCTAAAAATATTTGGAAGTAATTGGTGACTGTTTTCGCCTACGCATGACAATTTTCTTTTTCTTTTCTGAACACGCATGCTAAACTTTGGCCTAAGTAATTTGATTTGAGTTTTATTAAATGTTTCATAGGTAAGAAAAATATGTTTAATAAATATTTTGTATTTATTATTGTTAAGTTTAAAAATCGTTATTGTATAAAAATAAATAACTAAAATAAAATAAAGAAATGTTTCTTGATTTTTTCTTCTTTCAGCTGCCCTACTTGCACACGTTTCCATCTTTTTTCTTTCTCCTTTTGCTCTCTTACTTTTCTGCTTTTTACGTTTCCCGCTTCTCAATGTATATAAAATAATATTTTCTTTTCGTGCTTCCCATACGCAGCACCTGTCACCTGATTTATTTATTTTTTATTTTTGTTTTATTTTTAATTTAATAAAAGTATTATCTTTATCGTTTAAAGACTTAACTAAAAAGAATAAGTTACATATTATTTTAATTATCTCACATTGCTTAATTTTTGTTCTAAAACAATTAAAAAATTAGTAGTTAAATTTATCTCATGAACACCCATATTCATTATCGTTAAACCTATAAATTAGAATAAAATTTATTATAAAATAGAAATTCTTTTTAATATTAAAAAAAATAAAGAGGGAAAGTAAAAGAAAAATAATATATTAAATAAAGAAAATATAAGATATAAATATTCTAAATATCTTTAATATTAATATTATATATACTAATAAAGAAAATACAAGATATAAATAAAGTTTGGACTCTAAGCCTAATTTATTTTTCTTATTTAACTATGTAGCTTTTTTTTCTTTTTGATGGATTTACTCTTTTTATTTATTTATTTATTTATTTATTTATTATTCTTTGATTGTAATTTATTTTTTAAGTTAAATTTTATTTTACTTTCTTAAAATGGGATTTTGATTTTGATTTATTTTTATTTCTCCTGAAAAAATAAAACAAAAATATTAACAATCAAATATTAAAATTGATTAAGAGCATACAACTTATTAATCTTAGATATTTATAACATTTGAGTTCTGACAACTTGACAATATTAAATTTCAAAATAATAATAATCTTTTATAATTTTGATTGATCGAGATATCTTATCGGTCATAGTTTAAGATGCATGAGTTGTGACAAATGTGTGATCTTAAACATTTTCAACTAAATTTAAACAAGCAATCAATCATCCTCGTCAAAATTAATTTCTCAAACTCAATGTCTTTATCCTTCGAAAAATCAATAACTTTTTTAACCAAATTCAAAATTTTCGCAACAAAGTGTATTCCTTTAAAAACAATAAACGCATTCGCATTTTCTATCAAATAACTATATAACTTTGATTTCTCAATCACACTGAGAGATACGTAGGAGCAAAATCGCACTCTTGTCAAACATAATAATAAAAATTTATTTTATCTCTATGTTTTAAATATACTTTTATGATTATATTATTTTCATAAAAAAAAAAATCATATTTGTATTTTAAAAAAGAAAAATAAATTTATATAAGTTAACATTAATTTTGTACAATTAATTATAAATAACTGTATTTTAACGAATATCGTAGGGTGCTAATATCTTTTTTGTGCATAATCGACTATCAAATTCAAGATTTAATTTCAAATACCATTTTTTTATAAGGTTTTCCAATATTTTCTTTATTTTAAAATAAATTTTGATAATGACTCCATTAAATTCAAGAAACAATCGGAATTTTAGACCACAAAAGATATTAATTTGATTTATTTTTTGGGAGAAAACAAATTGATCTAAAACTATAATTAGTTTGCCGGACTTTTAAAAAATTTCTCACAAAATACAAACTAAATTGATGAAAAATATGTGATTTGATTTAGTTCAATTGATTTGACATCTTTAAAATACTAATTTTTAAACTATTAAAATAATTACATAATTTTTTATGACACAAGTACATTAACTATAATAAGAAAAATAAAATATAAATAGTTAAATAAATACTTAAATGCAACATATTTTTTGATATAATACACTATTAATGTAGTGTGAAATAAAATAGAAATCTTACCTAAATAAATATAGATTAAGTATATTTGATATGCTTTAATTTTAACTCACACAAACAAAAATTAAAATTAATTTAATTGATAATTGATTTCAGTTAAATTTTTGTATTTATCCGACCATTAATTTGCTCGTTATATCTTTAGATGAAACTCATAATATACTGATATAGATTTGAGTGTTTCCATATAATTTGAAGTATCTATCCAAGTGATAATTTCAAATAACGTACCAAATATGATTGAAGAACACAAAAGAAGAAAATATGAAGAAGTAATGAAATGGTAGAAATCGCCACACTCCACAGCAAGGAATGATAAGATCAAGGTAGAATCGCCACAAGAGTAGGAGGCTCTTGATAAAATCCAAATTTGGTTAAAAGAAGAATCCTAGAGAGCATTTCTCTAATTTCACACTAAGTGTTTCTTTTCTTTTCCAAAATTAGTCCCATATGTCTTACAATAAAAAGGCATATATAGCCTAACACAAAATAACATGGTGCCTAAGCTACTAAATATTTAGACCTACACAAGTCAACATAATTCCTAATTATAAGGTATGATTATTACATCCCAAAATTAAAATTAAGTCTTAAGATATTTATATGACCATAAGATTAATATAATGTGGATTAATCTTTTCATGTGTCTTAAGACTAAAGAAATTAACAATTTGTTTCTCTAATTGTTCTTTTAGCTTCCTAGTCTTCCCTCTAGTCAATGGTTCCGCTCCTAGTTCTCGAAGCTCATTAACCTTCATGTAGGGTTGGTCCACATCATTCCCTCCCTCTTGAAGAGAATTTGTCCTCAAATTCAGCTTCTCATCAATTGGTTCACCTACATCACAAGGAGACAAGTCACTAACATTAAATGTAGCACTGACTTGATACTCACCGGGAAGGTCTATCTTGTATGCATTATCATGTATCCGCTCCAACACCTTGAAGGGACCATCACCCCTTGGTTGAAGCTTGGATTTCCTTAAAGAGGGAAACCTCTCCTTCATTAAGTGAACTCAAACCCAATCATCGGGTTCAAAGACCATTCTCTTTCGAGTTTTGTTGGCATTCTTTGCATAGTGTTCCATTTTTGTCTCAATATTGGCCTTTACTTTAGCATGTAGGTCCTTGACATACTTGACTTTTTCTTCAGCATCCCTATGCAAAACATCATCCTTTAGCCATTGAAGCTTATATGGCCTCGGATGTTTAATGGTTTTCAAGCCAAGTTTTGTGACTAATCTAGTGCTAGGCACATTGGTACAACTACCACTATCAACTATCAAAGAGCAAACTTTTCCATCAACAAGACATCTAGTATGAAAAATGTTTTCTTTTTTAGAATCATCATCCTGAACTTGGACCCCTGTCTTCTAACCATGAGAAGATCTCATTCAACGGGAGCCAGTTCATAATCACTCTCTAATTCACTTGGAGATGATTGTGAAGAGTAATGGTAAATGACTTATGAACAAGCTCCTCAATATCCATAAAGTGTTGCAACTCAACCACATCTCTAATCTCGTAGCTTAGGCCATCCAAGAACCTAGCTATTATGGCATCGTCATCTTCTCTAATGTTGGAGCGAATGATCAAAGTCTCAAAGTCCTTATAATAATCCTCCACACTCTTGGAGCCTTGTTTCAACCTTTGTTGTTTTTGATGTAGCTCCCTTTGATAATGTGATGGTACATACCTCTTCCTCAAAAGTGCTTTTAATTCATCCCAATCATCTAGTTGCCTAGCACCACATCTCCTCCTTTCCTTGACATTTTGGTCCCACCAAAGTAAAGCATGATCCTTAAACTCTAATGTAGCCAACTTAACTCTCATATCTTCTCTAATATCATCAGCTTCAAACAATTGATCTATCTTAAGCTCCCAATCAATAATATGCTTCTGGATGACTTTTTCCATGATATGAAGGAAACTTAATTTTGCCACCGACATATGTATCATCATGTCTTTGGTTCCTCCTCTCATTTCCATGACAATCTCTATGGTTTCTCTCATGATTCCTATGATTCCCTCTCTCATAATAGTCTCTATGGTTCCTCACATGTTCTCTTTGTCTTCTTCCATCGATTTCAAACCCATCTTCATTTTGAGAAGATATTCCATGATGAGATCTCCTATCTCTTTGATTCACAAACTCTTCTCTTAAAGCATTCATTTGAGTATTCAACATTTTTGTAAAGTGATCCATAAGAAAAACGGTTATAAGAGAAAGGGGGTTTGGTTCACTTTCACTCATGATTTAAACAACAACAACAAACAAATACCACAATAATCAACAAATGACAAAAAAAAAAGTGAACAAAATAAAATAAGGCCCTCACCACGCACTAAGTGTTTACACTCAAGAAATGTATCACTCATGTCAATAATGGCTTTTTTATAATTTTCACTCTTGCCTTTTTCGACTCCCTAATGCAACTCTTTAAGTTCTTCAAGCAACCAAACAAATCTCAATCAAGTTTGTGGTAAACCTCTAAACAAATGTGACAAATCACACATGAAAGTTATCATTCAAGAGGCCAAGAAGAAAAAAAAATGATAAGAGAACTTGAAATACAAAACCAAAGAATTGAAAAGACAAACAAAAAAATATAACCAAAGGAAGACACACTCAAGTAGATTATCAAAGAAATAAGGAAAACTAGAATTAAATGACTAAGTGATCAAAATATGTGGGAGAACTTAAAATCAAATTTTCAATGTCTAAAGGAGGTAAGAAGAATACAAAAGATGTTTGGTATTTCATTAAGAACAATTCTGGAATTTTTTGTTTTTATCAAAATGCCTTTTTTTCAAAAGTGCTTTTGTGCAGAATTACTTTTTCGGAGCACTAATATTTCCAGATTTTTCTCTGTATATTAGAATTCCTCTCATTTTTCTAATCAACTTAGGCTTTTGAATTTTCAGAATCGGACTTGTATGGAAGAAATAACATAAAAAACAAATTTGCAAGTGAAATTTAGGATCAAACAATTGCAAGTGAAGAAGATGATACAGCTGAAACCCAATTTTTTTTTTCTGCGTTTTTTTTTTTTTCAACTCAATTTTCAAATTTCACCCAAATGAAATAAATAATCATAAAACTAAACCTTCCCACACATATTATAACACTTATAAACAACCAACAACTTAAGATTGAACAAGATTTGAAATAAAAATGAAACTAAAATTGCAAATATCTTAAGAACACAAAACACTAAAATAGAAATTAAAAACAAAAATTACCACTTAATGGGAGGCTCTGAGTACCACATGATATGTATTTGAGTGTTTCCATATGATTTGAAGGATCTATCCAAGTGATAATTTCAAATAAAGTGCCAAATATGATTGAAGAACACAAAAGAAGAAAATATGAAGAAGTAATGAAATGGTAGAAATCGCCACACTCCACAACAAGGAATGATAAGATCAAGGTAGAATCGCCACAAGAGTAGGAGGCTCTTGATAAGATCCAAATTTGGTTCAAAGAAGAACCCTAGAGAGCATTTCTCTAATCTCACACTAAGTGTTTCTTTTCTTTTCCAAAATTAGTCACATATGTCTTACAATAAAAAGGCATATATAGCCTAACACAAAATAACATGGTGCCTAAGCTACCAAATATTTAGGCACACACAAGTCAACATAATTCCTAATTATAAGGTATGATTATTACATCCCAAAATTAAAATTAAGTCTTAAGATATTTCTATGACCATAAGATTAATATAATGTGGATTAATCTTTTCATATGTCTTAAGACTAAAGAAATTAACAATTTGTTTATCTAATTGTTCTTTTAGCTTCCTAGTATTCCCTCTAGTCAATGGTACCGCTCCTAGTTCTCGAAGTTCATTAACCTTCATGTAGGGTTGGTCCACATCACATACACAATTGAAATTGAAATGAAAAAATTTATGTATTTTTTAATTATTTTTTAAAATAAAAAAATTAATGTTTTCTTTTATATAAATTTGTTAAGGACTTTGGAGTGCCATTGTCACCCCCTTTGTCTCAACTAAAATCCACAAATGCGAGAGATACTCTAATTCATTTATAAAAAGTAAACGACCAAATCCTAGACTAATATTATACTATCAAACCAAACGAGTATCCAATCCTACGAAGGGTTCTTAAAGTCGTAATCAATAGGTGTTTAGAAGTTGGTAAGATACATACGACAACCCTTAAAGCATAACCAATGAATTCACTTATGACTAAGACGTAACCTGCAATTCAACACCACTAAACATATTTAATGTGATTTACAATCTTGGTGATGTCGTTTATAAGAACCTCCTCAAGATTCTAGTCAACAAAGTCAAACAAATATTATTTAAATCCTGGTAGAGATATTCTAGATAATAATCTTACAATTTTTAAGGTGCCACACTACATGAAGTGCAAAAATAGAGGCAAGGACATCAATATTGCATTAAAGTTTGATATAAGCAAAGCATTTTTATAAGATTAAATGGAGTTACCTCCATGCTGTTGTGAAAAAATGGGGTTTGCTAATTATGGATTCATTGCAACGTGTCTCCTTTATCAACTATTATGTCCTTGTCAATTATGACCGTGTTGAGTCTATTAGTCTTTTATGTATCATTTGCTCTAAAAGGTCTATCTTCTATTATTACGAGTCATGAATTTCATTTACTCATTCATCTGCATGGCTTTGTAGAAGATGCCCTTCAATCGATGATTTTTTTTAGGTGACGAAAACTTTATTTTCTACAAAGCCACTAGTTTTGTTTGGAGTTACTAAAACCATTTTCATCCTTCTTTGATGAGTATAAATAAATGGTCTATTTTTGCTTTCATTAAGAAGCTCACCTAGAGGAACATTTAAAACTTGAACATGAAATCTTAATTTGTCTCCTTCTAGTAAGGAAGTTTTTATTAAAGTAGTTGTCCAAGTAATTCCTTCTTATTGCAGGAGGGTTTCCCTTTTGTATACCGCCCTTAGTGATGAAATTGAGGTGATGTTAATGAAACTCTTTCTATTGGGGCTAAAAAAAGAATGGTGGACGTTCTATTAATTGACTTCGCTGGAATAAAATGATGCTTCACAAGGAAAATGGAGGGTTACATTTTTGGGATCTTGAAACTTTCAACCTTGCCATGTTGGGTAAACTAGTATAGAAGCTCTTTATAAACTCTAGTAATCTCCTCACTCGGGTCCTCATAGCATAGTGTTTCCCTCTAACTGGTTTCTTGGATGCCAACATTAGACACAATCCAAGCTTTACTTGGCAAAGTATTTGAAACATTATTCCTCTCTTTCATTTTTTCAATCTTTGCAAGAATGAATGAGGATCACATGATTTTGTTTGCTGCAAAACTTTGGTTCATTTGGCGCATGTTTGAAATAACAAATAAACAAACCATTCAATCCGACCAATACGTTTATGCTAACAATTAATTCTCTTAGAGATTATAAGTGGCATTCTTAAGTCCTTGATATGACTTTGAACTATAGTTCTTCGTCCTCAACATCAATTGCATAAATCGCCCTTATGCTTTTTAAAGTGTAACATTGATTGTGTCTTTTTTTTCATGACGAAACTAGTTTCGGAGTTGGTTTGTGTTTGTGACCAACATGTTGTGTTTTAGAGTGATTGTCAAAGTATTATGCATGCAATTAGTCAAATTATGAGAATGAATTGGACTAATTAGTCTCCTAATGTAAATGTAGGCTAACTACCAAATTAGTTTTTAATTATGAAAACTTAAAAAAGTAACTCACAAATTTAAACATTCATATTTCAACTTAATTCTTATGTTTTTCATCGTACTCCTTTTTATATTGTCTCGTTATCTTTTGATGAAATAAAATAAATTATTTTTAAATAAAAAAATATTTTTTATATGACAATTAATCTCTTACATGTGAACATAATATCACATATATCATTAAATATTATTTATTTTAGGTAAATATCATCACATCTTGAAAATATTGAATTTCATGAGAGAAGTTTTAGAGAAAAAAAATTCTCCCATTTTATTTAAACAAAGATTAGACTAAATTTTTGTTATTTTATAGATTAATGAGCTGAAAATTTGAAAGCACGAAATTCCCGATTGTATTTCCGGTTTCATCAAAACCCTTCCAGTTTTCACAAATTCAATTCAGACAAACGATTTCTTCTAAAAAATTTGTCGCCGTTTCTCGAATCGAGAGTATTCCCGACGCACCGTGACATCGTCTATTAGATAACACAAAATTGTGGCTTCGAATTACCTTCTCAATGGAATCCGATTTCGAGACGAACGATATGCTCACACTCACACACGATCAATTTGAGGCCAACGACAATGTAACCTCATTTCGTTCTCTCTCTCTCTCTCTCTTGCTTAATTGAATTTGTGGTTTTCACTTCTTAAACCCTTACTCATTCCTATGCTTGTTAATTATTTAATCGAGCTAATTCTAAGTCTGGAGCTTCTAAACAATATAAATATTGCTGTTTACGGTTTGTTCAAATTATGACATAGTGTTGAAACTTTGATAACTTTATCATTTCGTGCTGCTAGCTTATGATTTTAATTGCATGTCAACCAGAATATTTTAATTTTAATAATATGCAAGCACGCATTAGATTAGAGTTGTGTAACTGTCATGTGGCAGATTGTTCAATTTCGATATTTATTTCATCTGAACCCTTATTACGTGTGAATTGACAGGATAATTTAGATGTTGAAGGGGAAAGATGTGGAATATGTATGGACATGGTTATTGACAGAGGAGTACTTGATTGCTGTCAGCACTGGTATTTCTATTTTTTTTCCATCTTTTTTCTTGAAAGCTTAAAATATAAGTTTTCCATTTCATTCTGTCATTTCACTTTGTGGATTGTGCCTTGCATCGTTATAGTAGACCTGTGATGTAAATAGGTAAGTACAAATGTTGTAGAATGGTGCTGCAAAAAAGTGTCAATATGTGGGCTCAAGTCATTGCTGGACTATGTTTCAATTGATTTGTAAGGCAACTCAAGTTTTATGTTGCAACAACAACAAAAGTCTTTTGACACTAGGTGCATAAAATTTTGATGTTGAGAAAGGAAAAGTAAAAAAGAAGATATTGATTATGAAGTGTGAGGCAATAAAAATGGCGTTGGGACTGGGGATAGGAAAATGTTAGGATCTGTTGGTGTGTTAGATAATTTAGTTATGAGAGATTTGGGTGTACTATGGCATTTTTGAGAATACGTTGAGTGGTTCCGTGGTTTGTCTCTAGTTCTTTTTTTGGCGGAAGAATAGAAATAGGTAATGTTGGTGATCTCTTAGATACAAAGGCTTTCTTCCTATCTTGTTTATTATGTATTTGATCATTGGTAGTATACTCTCAGCAAAAACTACTGTTGTTAGCCCCTTCAAATTACTTGGTGTCATTCTTCCTCAAATTGGATTGTGTTAAAAGACCTTTAAGAAGAATAACTTTCTCTGTATGTTTGGGGGACTTCCTTTGCGCATGTATTAGGGACTCTATTAGTATTCATATCCAGTATGTTATGTTACGTTTTAAGTGTTTTTCTCTTCCAGTTCTCAGTAAATGCTGTTTTTCTTTCCTTCTTTTTCAGTGTTCTCATGTTGAAATAGGAATATGATATTTTTAGCATGGTTCATTTGTTTCACAGGTTCTGCTTTGCCTGCATTGACAACTGGGCAACCATCACTAATCTCTGCCCACTTTGCCAGAATGAGTTTCAGCTGATTACTTGTGTTCCAGTGAGTGATATAAATTTGCGGAATGCTGCTTTATCTTCATTGCTTTAATATAACTCTTCAGGTTACAATTGAATTTGCTCACCTAATTTACTCTGTTTTGCACCATGCATTTTGTTTGTTGTATTAGCATTATTATGAAACTTGTATGTTATTTATGCATTTAGTATCTTGAAAATACTATTGGAATTTGGTGATTGGTGCACGGCTAACTGTATGAAACTCATAACTGTGAAGGTATATGATACCATAGGGAGCAATAAAGTTGAAGATAGCTCATTGTTCAGGTAAGTTTACACCATCATGTTTGTACGAAAGACAACCACATTTTGTAGTATTTATTTATCCACATTTATTAAATTTGTGGTTAAGTTGAAAGTCATGAATATAAGAAATTTGCCCTTCTTTCTAGCTTGTATCACTTTACTCAATTTGAAGAAAATAGAGTAGAGTGTTATCATTTATTTTTGAATGAATACTTTACACTTTTGTTTTGTCATGTTTCTGTGGTAAAAGAAATATATATAATCTTTTAATTGTTTTCCTTCATGATTGCAGAGATGATGACTGGTCGATTGAAGGGAAGAATAACAGTCTGTCATTTCCCTCTTATTACATTGACGAAAATGTAATTTTTTCTGTCTAATACAACTTCAGAGTACTAGGCTAAAAATGTTGACATCTAGTTAGTTCAGATTGATGTAACGTTGCTTCTGGCATTTATTGTGTTTTTGTATGAACACATGTTTTATATGCAAATATCTTTTGGTTCATATCATAAGTTTATTTCTAGTGTTTTCTTAGGGGTAATAGTAATACTCTTTTCAGAGTCATACTTCACAGACTCTTTCCAGAGTCATACGTAGCATACTCTTTCCAGAGGCACACATAAAGTTTATAGTTGTGTGCATTATTTATCTGACCATACAACTAACACAAATCTGATGCGGAAAACGTGTCATAATTGATATGGTTTTATCTATTGTAATATGTTTATTTTTGTAGTTTGTTTTCATGGTAATAGATAGTGGGGTGATTAAATAGGGTTACAAGGTAACTATAAAATATTGACAACACAAATATACTGATTGAAAATCTTTTATGGTATAGTATTTATCCCTAAACCCCATTATTTGTACTACTAATACTATAACTACATTTTGACATGTACACTTTTCTAAATTCCTCATCATTTTTTAGATAACAAAATCCTTGCAGCACTTGACTTTGTTCAGGTCGATATTCTAAATTGTCTTTTTAAAATTAATGTTTAACACTAATCCTTAGGTATTTCATCATTCTGTAGGCAGTTACTTGCTTGGATGGTGATGACTGCAAAATTCGAAATGGATTGGCCAGTATTGAAGAAGATTCTGGTCTTGATACATCAATCGCTTGTGATTCATGTGATATATGGTAAGAACAAGTGAATGGATTAGGTTAGTAAGTTTCAGTTATGCAGTTTAAAAAATATTTTTTTGATTCAATATGTCTTTGAGTTGAGTGGGTAAAATTTATCTAGGTTTGTTTCTTATATGTCTATGTTGTTGTTAGAGCTGATTCACAAGAACCATTTGGCAGAAAGTTGTTTTTCATTTCATTTCTCAGCTTATCCCAGAATTTGCAGATTTCCTTGGTCATAAGTTCATAACAAACACTAATAGATGGATAGTTAAGTCTAGAAGGTGGATCAGAAATTTGATGCAAGTCATGGATACAGTCACACATGTACTTGCGCTGCTAAGATGACCATAACCTTATTAAAGTATGGTCATGTTGATAAACCCATTTTAAATAAACTGTAGATCATGGTTGTAAGATAGATGACATTAATAAAATAGTTAATGAAATTATCATAAGGGTTTTTGGAGAAGTACCCCGTGATTGTTGCTTTACCTGCATTATGACAGGTATCACGCCTTTTGTGTGGGATTTGATACTGAAGAAACATCTGAAAGTACATGGTTATGCCCAAGGTAAATTTGAATTTGCCAGTTGTTCTTTTGGGTATTTTGTGCTTCTAATTACATCCTTTTTATTATGGCCATTGCTATTTTGTACAAATTTTTTATGCATGAAGTCTGACAAATTTGAAATCACTCAGAGTATTTACATCATACTCTGGCAACAGAGTAACAAAACATTTACCAATCTAAAAACAATAAAAGAAATGGAATTCATTTTCTACTATTCACTAGTTGGTATTACTATTTTATTGTTTATCGTTAGTCTCAAATCTCCACTCGTCCTATTTGTTAACATGCATAGTACATATTGGCTACTCGCCTATAAATATCAACATAAAACATGATAAGTTCAAAATGCTAATCTGAGGTTTTCTTTCCAGTATGGGCCCCTAAGATAAAATTGTTGGCTAGGATAATTGATAATCTAATTCTAAACAGGTAGCGAGAAACTACTAATTTAAGATGTGGTTAACTATCCAAAGAAAGAAAATCTTAGTTATCTAAATGTTGTGCTAAACGTATTGTTAAGCCTGTATCTAATATTGTCACCTACAAAATTCCCTGGTAAACTTCCCTTTGGTTGAAATGTATGCACATGAATTATAAAATTGTCTGCTGACAGTATATTGTAGCTTGTTTTTTGTCCTATAATATTCTAATCAGGTATTGTTTTAGATGTGTGGTTGATGAAGTTTCTAAAGGAAGAGATGCCAATTCAATAAAGAAGGAAACCCTGGAGTATAGCCCAGACAATAATATCAGTCAATGCCATGCTGAGGATTCCCGAATAGTGTCTGTGTCCATTGCTGATACTGGGGAGACAGCTGTTGTTGTCTCAATGGTTGACAGAAACAGATGGGTTCTAGAAACAAGTGACAGTGGCATATTGCCTCCTGAAGTTGACGGGGATCTGCTGACTGGACCATATAATTTAATGCACGACACAGATAATCAACTGCAGGAAGCAGAGAAGACAACTATGTCACCAATCATGGAGGGAGAAGAACTGGAGCTGTCCTTATCACACAACATGTTCTGTAACCCAACTTCTAAGTCCTTGGTGCATAATGATTTAAAGAAAAGTGATAATGTAACAAGATGTGAATTGAGTAGCTTTGATGGAACCAAGTTATTTGATGAGTCCCATGTCAAAACTAGTCCATACAAAATTGAATCTGATATGGGTCTTCATCTTGGTTTATCGGTGGGCTCTTTTCTACCTGGTAAATTGTATTATATATTACTACCTTTTTGTTAGCTTGAAAAACATATCATTTTAATTTGTGCGTGTACTCTATAAATGTAAGGTAATCTGATTGTCATAGTCTTAATGTTCTTCTAGTTGATAACGTGGACAAGAGCGAAACAAAAGATCAAGTAACTGATGTCCCATGCTTGAATCCAGAAGAATTTCTTTTGAAAGGTACGGCACCATTCTGAGAAGTATGGTTCATTTTTCTTTCTGTGGGAATCACAGGGAGACATATTGGTGGCTTAAAAGCATTTAAATTAGTTTTTAAACCTTATATCATGAATAAAATGTTCTTAGCAGATGAAATTGAAACCAATGCTTGTGAGGACAACGCCAGAGTGACTGGTAGAAAGAGGAAGCATGTTGATTACAGGTAAAATTCATTTAAATTTAATAGTTCCTCTGATTCTCTATATATAAGAAAAAGAGAAAAAAATCAAGACCAATGCCAGTCATTTAATGTTATAATTTTAAACGGTTATTCCAAATATAACATTGGCACTAAATATTTTACATCCACGTACTTTGAAAATAGATAAGTTAATTAGGGTATAAAAGGAATGTTAGTAATTAATGCATTATCATTACAATCAAGAAAGTCACCAAAAGTTTTTTATAAATAGGACTGGAGGTAGTATCTTTTTAAGATGGGGGTTGTGCTTCTTCGTCATTGTTAGTTTGTTACTGTTAAGAGGGAACTGGATATTTTTTTTTACATGAGAAGTAGAGACTAACCAATATTACAATAAATGGTATAAACTGCAGAATTTCGAGGGTCTGCAAACCTCCCTGTCCAAAGGCCTAAAAGCTCATTTATTGATTGGACATCCTCTCCCCTATTCCCCCCTCTTTCAATGTAGTCGTAATTTTTGTATCCTACATGGAAAGGTTCTAGGTATTCAATTAGCTATAATCACCCTGCAATCAACTCCTAATTAACAGGAATCAGTTACTCAGAATCAACCCCCCAACTAATCACCCTTGATTTTAGGAGTTAATGCGTCCTTAACCCATAAGATTTTCTGTAGTACTACTACCTATTCTTAACAGTTACCAATATCAAGCAATTCCAGTTTCTAATCACTACTTGGGGTTGTTTATTTTCTTCTGGTTGGAGGAGAAAGGGGGTTGGGTGGTTATTAACAATCTCCTTTGAGCAGCAACTCATCGTTTTGTGTCTGAATAATGCAAAGGGTGATTGGTAACTCACCTATTTGGTAGTACTTTTTTTT
Source organism: Cicer judaicum (assembly GCA_037974835.1). Taxonomy (NCBI): domain Eukaryota; kingdom Viridiplantae; phylum Streptophyta; class Magnoliopsida; order Fabales; family Fabaceae; genus Cicer; species Cicer judaicum. The sequence goes on along the minus strand of JBBPBS010000633.1, from coordinate 2,825,304 downwards.
CCCTCTTTCTTGTGAAAGAAAATCATCAATAGTATTTGGGTCTTCCAAGGGGTAACAGACTAATAGGGTTTCCTTTACTGATGTTCTTAAAGATGTGTGCAATGGCTTTCTTCTAGTTCTGCTGAAACTATATGTACTGTTGGACATAAAAAATTATATATTATCCTAAAACTTTAGAGATCTAAACCTAATTCTTATAAATAGGGGCTGTTTGCCTTTTAGCATTATGTTCGCCTTTAGAAGTATGTGATTATTCTCGTTATTGGCATAAAATATCATTATGGAAGTTGTGCTTCTGGATGAAAATACAAAATAACAATTCAAAGCATTTGGAATCTTGGTTTTTCGTAGTATTCACAACTCATGAGGCAAAAGGAAAAAGGAACTGGTGCCTAGATATTCTTCGCACTCATAGTGTTAAAACTGAAATTCTTGTCACCCTTCTGAAACTTGCATTGATCATTTCAGATCTTTAAAGGCATATTTTGTTGAAATAAGTTTGTTGATTGTTAACTGTTTATGTTAAAATCCTGACTTTTTTCACCGCTCCAATTCTTACTTGATGTTACAGTCATGAGCAAGTTCATATAAAAGTTGAGGATGAAGGTGCCAAGCCTGAACTATCGGTTGAAGCTTCACAAAAGAAAATTAGAGCAGCTTCCACTGAAGTGATTAGTGCTAATGAATCGGCTGATGCTCAACTTTCTGACAATGCTAAGAAAAGCCCTACTTTAAAACATTCTCCATCAAAGGAGATTGCAGCATCAGATATAATGAACATAGTTAAAGGGACGAACCGGAGGCTTTCCAAGGGACTTGCTGGCACTAATGATAGTGAAAAGTTAGGTGAAAAGAAAGAAAACATGGCTGGGTTGAGGGTTAAAAAGATTATGAAGAGAGTTTCTGATAGTGGAGAATCATTGTCAGTAGTCCAAAATCTTAGGAACGAAATTAAAGAAGCTGTCCGCAATAAATCCTCTGTGAACTTTGAGGAAACCCATTTTGATAAAAAACTTCTTGAAGCATTTAGGGCTGCTATAACAGGTCCTAAAACGGAACCTGTAAATAAGTTATCCCCTTCAGCTCTAAAGGCAAAGAAGTCAATGTTGCAGAAAGGAAAAGTTCGTGAACATCTAACAAGGAAAATATTTTCGACTTCCAATGGAAGACGAAAGCGTGCATGGGATAGGGACTGTGAAATTGAGTTTTGGAAATACCGTTGCATGAGAGCTTCCAAGCCTGAAAAGATTGAAACTTTAAAATCAGTTCTTGATCTACTTAGAAAAAGTTCAGAGGGCTCAGAATCACAGCTAGCTCCTGAATGTCAGGCAAAGAATCCAATTCTTTCCAGATTATATATAGCAGATACATCTGTTTTCCCACGGAAAGAGGATGTCAAACCTTTCTCAGAGCAGACTAAGCATAATAACCCATCAGCAAAAGGACCAAATCAATCTCTTGATACCAAGACTATTAAAACAACAGGGGCAAATAATCTTTTATGGAAGAACAAAGTTTGTTCACCTGAGATAAAAGTAGATAAGAAGATTGCAGGTGGTCCTGTTGGTGATAATTCAACTTCTGGTAAAGTACATTTAAGCAGTCACTCAGAAGCTTCTGGTAAAGTTGGCACAAAGGAGTCGGGCCTTAAATCTGAATCTGTGAAAAGTGATAAAAGAAAATGGGCCTTGGAGGTTCTTGCTAGGAAAACAGCTGTTGCAAGCAGTAAGTCAGCAAATGAAAGTCAGGAAGACGATGCGATTTTTAAAGGAAATTATCCTTTGCTTGTATGTAATGTATCTGATTAATTTTTTAGGCAATTGTTTTATTACCTTCGTCGTTGGTGTCAGAAATTTATAACTTTTCACTTTTTCTTCTTTGTTGAGTAGGCCCAATTACCAACTGATATGCGACCAGTGTTGGCACCTTGTCGCCATAGTAAAATTCCTGTATCAGCAAGGCAGGTATGCTGTACCTTTTGTTTCCAGTTCCACCTTTTTAAGTTACATGTGATATTGTTGCAAAAGAAAACTTGAGATACAAAAAGACGAACACTTTTTTTAAAAAAAAAGTTGAGTTACATTCTTTGGGTGGTTCCTTAAGACATATCATTTTCTGCTGACTATGGAACTAATTTAGCTTTTAGTTCACTTCTGTTTTCGAAACAAACACCTGATTGCCTTCTTTCTCTATTAACTAATGATTGTTTGTGCCAGATATTTTCTCTCTTAAGAATTTGTTACTTTTAATGTGTTGAACAGACACAACTTTACCGCCTGACGGAACGCTTATTGAGGAACACAAATCTGCCAACCATTTGCAGAACTGCAGATACAGAATTGGCTGTTGCAGATGCAGTTAATATTGAAAAGGAGGTTGCTGACAGATCAAACAGCAAACTGGTGTATCTGAACCTTTGTTCACAAGAACTATTGCATCGCACAAACAACACAAAATCCAATGTAGACACAGACACAAGCCCACCAACCGCATCACCAGTGCATACTAATCAATCAGAACAAAATACCGATGATCTTTCGACTGATCCTGCAATTCAAATAGCATTGAAAAATGCTGGTCTGTTGTCTGATTCGCCACCAAGCAGTCCACAAAAGAACAGTGAAATTTGTAATGGAAATGAAGTGTCAGGGCCTGATGATATACTTGAACTAGATTCTCATCCTGAGCTGGATATTTATGGTGATTTTGAGTATGATTTGGAAGAGGATGATTACATAGGTGCTAGTGTAAAGATCCCAAACCTAAAACAAGAGCAGAGTGAATCAAAAGTGAAACTTGTTTTCTCCACTGCGAGCTTGAAGAAAACAAATAATGCTTTGGATTGTGCAGACTGTAAGGGGTCTGAAAAAAATGAAGTGCCAGGAGTTGCCTCTTGCTCACCAAACTGTCACAGTGATGCAATCCACAGGGATTCTACCATTGATGCGGAGATTGGCCAGCCTTCTGTTTCTTCTGGGCTCCTACCATGTGATGGTGATGTTGAGCCAGTTGATTCAGAGTTTGAAGAATTATATGGCCCTGATAAAGAACCACTTATAAAAAAGTTTCCAGATGTTGAATTACAATCATTACATGGAGAGGGCAAGACGGAAACTCAAAGCAAGAATAATGATTGCCATAAGGACAAAGAACTTGTCGCAGAAAAAGCAGTAAATGATGCTGAATTAGGGAATGAGAATCTCACAGAAAATGTGTCTGTCCCTACCAACACAGACAAATCTTCCAATATATCTGGGACCAATGAAAATCTTCAAAGGAAGGAAGAGAAACCTGACATCCCTGCACAGCAGCTTACCAATGAAAATCTAGTAGTGAAGAAGGTATTAGAAACTGGGTCTTACTAACAAGTGCTTTTAAGGCACTTGTTAAGGAATAAAAAAAAGTAACTTTGCATTGAAAAGAGTAAAATTTGAATACACAACTTACAATACACTTTCAGTGTAAAATTTCTATATTTAGATCCTTAACAAGTGCCCAAAGTGCCTCGGGCACTTGTTAGCATTTGCCTTAGAAAATTAGGATATGTTTAGTTTAAGAAATTTTTTGTTTGTTTTTATTTTCTAATTTCACTTTTAATTAAAAATTTAATTTGTTTTCTATTCTTAAAGATTTGCACAGTGAATAATAAACAAATATATATATTTTCACAGTTTTCTATACAAAAAATTGAAAATAGGACATAATAACAACAAGGTGGCGATTTTGTAATTAAAACTAAAAATAGTTAAGGAAACATAACATGTTTTTTCAAACCAATCTTACTCTTAATTTCTCTTGTTGGTTTTTCAAATATGCAATAGTTTACATTAAATATCTATTTTTTCAATTTATGTGTTTATCTGTCTATTTGTCATATTTCCAAAATAGTGCTGGTCTTTTTGTACAGGTAGAAGCCTACATCAAGGAGCATATCAGGCCCCTGTGTAAGAGTGGTGTGATCACAGCTGAACAGTACAGGTGGGCTGTTGCAAAAACAACTGATAAGGTTATGAAGTATCATTCCAAATCAAAGAATGCTAATTTCCTCATAAAGGAAGGTGAGAAAGTCAAGAAACTTGCAGAGCAGTATGTTGAAGCTGCCCAACAGAATAGGAAAAGTTGAGTCCCATATTGCCATTTCATCCTCAACAAATTTTGTCAAGTTTATTGTTAGTTGTTCACCTTTTTCATAGGTGCGACATTGCTAACTGTTTTAGAAACTTGCTTCATTGGGTTACTGTGGGTATATGTTGGATTTCGCACCATGAAAGTAGTGGGATGCTGCACACAATGGGGATTGATTCAGAACAGGTGCGGGTTAAAATGTCAAATTTTAATTTGATCTACCAAATGAAACCCTAAACCTGACTATTCGTGATAAGCATGTTAATGGACTGGACTGCGATTCTTTTGCACCTTCTTATTAAAGGGAATCACTGTGTAGATTATTTAGCCAAAATGAGAGGTACTCAAAATGAAAGGATGTAGGTCTTAGACATTCTTCCTCGTGGCCTCAGTTGTTTCCTATTGGCAGATTCTATGGAGGTGGAATTCCATCGTTTATAGTTCTGTTTTCTTTGTTGTTGTAACAGTCTATGTAATGTAGACAAAAACTATAGCAAGTCCACACTCAATATGAAACGAAGTATTGCTGTAACGGAATTAGAGTAATAATGCGATTGTAGAAAAAGTCTTTTATGTATTACCAAAAAAAAAAAAAAGAGGAATTCAAATGCGAAGGGACAATTCCATAACTAAGAAAAGCTATACTGAAGAAGAGAATCTTCCAAAATCAAAATCAATCCTCACTCTCCCCTCATCCACTTGTTCTTCGGTTGAAACTTGCTTGGTTTCCTCTATTTGGTTTTACATTTAAGTGTTTGCTTGCCAATTACTCCTTCACTTATATTGGTGTCATTACAGTAGTCATTTGCGTCCATTGTATTCTCTGCCCCATTTAAATCTACTGCGAGTACTCCTTATAATGAGTAGCTCATCTCAGGATTCTAATGATAGGCTGCGTGCAAAGACTTTTAAGGCAATGTTTGTTATAATGATAGATAACTCTTTTCTTGCATCCTAATACACGACACGGTAGAAAGCTACAATTGCGAACTTTCAGTTCACTGCACGGTGGTATAAACTTAATTTAACTATCTATATGCACAAAGAGTAATCAGATTTTTAATATAACCACTTTAAATAGATATTTTCTAATATTAACTTGTTTTACTTTTTATTGTCAAAAAATAATTTTACTTTCTATAGCTCAAGGAACTTTTTAAGTTGATCTTTAAACTATTGTTTTTCTTAAATAATTTTTAAATTATCAAGTTAGTCTATCACTTTTACTATTTTAGAAATGACACAACAAAATTTTACATTAAATTTCTTTATCAATTTAGATGGAAAAGGTAATTTAAATACGTTAACTACATTCAAAAGATGGTTACTAAATACAAAATAAAAAAATTTAATTAATAAACTATCAATTGAACATTAATAACTGTTCGTATATTATATACAACAATAAAATTAGGTGAGACACATTCAATATAAAGTTAGAGAAAACTACCTACCCTCATTAAAAATTTACACTAAAATTAAAATTTTATGTATGACCTATCAATTTTGTAATTTTAACTTGAATCCAAGTGAGATAAGTAGAAGATTCAATTGTTTTTATCAACGTAATTAGTCAAATATACATATATTCATTAACTATTCAAAATGTGTTTAAGTAAAAATATCGTACAAGTATCCTTAGGACACCTGTTAAAGAATTATAAAAGATAAATATTGTTTAAATATACACAACTTTTATGTGTTTATGATATTTATCCAATAATATTTGGATGAGATGTTTGAGTTTTTTCCGATTTAACTAGAGGTCTTAGATTCAAATTCAATTATAAGAATGCATTGACATTAAAACTATTGAGAAAGAGTTTTGTCGTCCACTGTAATCTTATTCGACTCGAAAGATTAGTTTCTGCAATTGTGCGTAAATGATATCTAATTTACAATAAAAATATGTAATATTTATGAAACCTGATTTACATGTAAATATATTTTTTTAAATTATAATTAATAACATTGAAAATTATGATAATTGTGTTAAATTAATAATTGATAAGTTAATTGTTTTCAGTTAAAAACACAAATTCTAAATAAAATTTATACTTTTAAATCATTGACTCGCGACCCGAAGGGTATATGTTAGTCTTTCCCAATAAATAACCCTTCATTAAGTACATATATTTAATTAAAAACATCCAACAAACTCGATTTATTTATTTTCGTCCAATAATAAATTAACACAAAATGGGTCATACAATCAGGGATACCCGACCCGGTTAATTAAAACCATGCTAGGCGAGCTTTATCCGATTGGATGGAAAAAGAAATGAAAAGCAGTTTACACATTACTACCATTCTGCAATTTCATCTTCCATTCTTCTTCTTCTTCTTCTTCTTCTTCTTCGTGCATTTGCATTGTTCATCTCTCTTAAAAGTTCAAACCCTAGTGACTCAATAAACCCTTTCGGTATCACATGTTCATTCAACCTCTTATGAATTTGCGATAACGACATGAACATTCTATCCTATCCCAACAACAATTCCTATCACATTCACACCCACCACCGCCACAAAACACTTCGTTCCAATCGTAACAGAACGCATCATCTTCTTCGCAGGCCATTCTCAGTACTCTGCAAATCCCCATCCAGCTCCCATGATTTCGTTAAGCGAGTCTTGGAAGAAAATCCAAGCCAAGTTCCACCCAAGTATCTAATTGGTGAAAAGTTATATACTTCGCAACAACAAGAGAATTTAGGTAAAAAATCAAATGAAGGTATTTTTAATGTGTTGAAGAAAAAGCTGAGCTTGAAGAATTCTCAGAGGAAGAAAGAGAGTGAGGTTTTAGGAGAGAGAGAAGATTCTGTGGTTTTGAATGATTTGCTTAAAGAGTATAAAGGGAAACTCTATGTGCCGGAGCAAATTTTTGGTAAACCGTTGTCTGAAGAAGAAGAGTTCAATGAGAATTTGAAAACTTTACCGAAAATGAGTGTTGAGGATTTTGCTAAAGCGTTGAGTAAAGATAAGATTAAGTTGGTTACTTCGAAGGAGGATTATGGAATTGGTTATAGGAATTACATTGTGGAATTGAAGGAAATTCCTGGTGATAAGAGATTGCAAGCTACAAAATGGTAAAAGGAAAAAAAAAGTTGATGTTTTAGTTTGTTTATGTATGGTTTTGTGTAACTTGTTATTTGTGCAATGTTTTGTTGTGATGGATTGTATGCGCAATTTTGTAGGGTTCTTAGGGTGGATAATAGTGAAGCTCAAGCAATTTTGGAGGAATATTATGGACCACGATATGAGATTGAGAGCGCGCATACTATGGTTGTTAATCTTGTTATTTTTGTCATACTTGAAAAAGTTTAATACATGAAGCATTGGCATTGTTGGTGCTAATAGGGGATAATCAATTAGCTTTGCTCTTTTAAGTTTCATTTTCTTTTTCCAAGGGTATGCTTGGTTTAAGAAAGTGTTTTATATTTTCATTTCCTATTTTCACTTTTAATTACAAAACTGACAACCTATTTTGCTGCTTTTTTATTTTATTTTATTGTTTTTCTCCATACATTTAGTTGAAAATAGGAAATAGATTGAAAACTGGCTTTAGTTTTGTAATTAAAAGTCAAAACAAGAAATGAAAAATTGAAAACAGAAACTGTTTTCGCAAACCAAATAAACCTAAAGGTACTATATATCTATATATTTTCTTGCATAGTTTGTAGTAAGAGACTCATAGCTTAAGTCATTCAGCATTGTGAATGGATGAATTCTTTTTGCAGGTGATCATATAATAATTGCGCTTTTAACTCTGAAATAATATTGTTGCAGTCTTGGGTGGGAAAAATAGCAGAGTACCCTCATCCAGTTGCATCTTCCATATCTAGTAGAGTGGTGGCCGAGCTTGGAGTGGTGACAGTAGTAGTGGGTTTAGCTGCAGGTCTAGTTGGTGGCTTCCTTTCGGCAGCAGTTTTTGTTGCTACCAGTTTTATATTTGTGACAGCTGTCTATGTAGCATGGCCTATAGCCAAACCAATTCTCAACTTTTTTCTTGAAGTTGCTGTATCGATGCTGGAGAGGGTTTGGGATAATGTTCTTGATTGTTTCATGGATGGTGGCTTTTTGTCTAAAACTTATGAGCTTTTCACTGTTGGTGGTTTAGCTTCCAGCGTTCAGATATTGAGAATAGTTCTGCCTATAGTTGTGGGTATGATCCTTCTTGTTCGCTTCACTCTATCAAGAAAACCCAAGAACTTTAGGAAGTGGGTAGGTGACATGACTAAGTGATTCACTACAAAGTTATGCATGAATTTTTGACCCAATTTTATTCAGTGGATTTGGTTGATAAGTTCATTCTAAGAGATATTTATTCAATGTACAGGATCTATGGCAGGGAATGAACTTCTCATTATCAAAAGCTGAAGCTCGTGTTGATGTGTGTTAACACCTAACTTTACATTAATCTCTATTCTCAAAATCTTTTGATTTTTCTTTTTCTGGTCTTAAAGTCTGTGTTATTCTTAGTTTCTGGCTTTGGAATAACATTCTTTCAGGGTTCAACTGGAATAAAGTTTTCTGACGTGGCTGGAATTGATGAGGCTGTGGAGGAACTTCAAGAGGTAATTTTTTTATACATGGGTAACAAGGCTGTAGAGTAAAGTCTTACCTCTTGAACTTGATCTTTTGTAGGATGCAGATATGTTTCAGTGAAAGTATTCCAAAAAAATTGAACACTTTTGATGATACAATATATCTCTTTTATTTTTAAAGTATTCTTGAATGTTGTTGCTTGATCAATGCTACATGTTACAATTTTCTGCTCAACATACTTTCCACTACACATGGATACCATTAGAAACAGTTGTTAGAAACAGGTACCTATTATGAGTAAACAGCTGTTCTATTAACTTCTTATTTAATTGTTTTGAATTATATAACTTTGTCCCCCCTCAGTAGTTATGTCCTGGAATTTTCCATGTCATCATTATGCATAATCTCTGTTTTTCCTTCTGCTTTATGCCCCGTTGTAGTAGGCTCTGCTTACTGTTCATTGTAATCAATGAAAACTTATGGAAGTTATTTATTATTCTCTTTAGTTGGTGAGGTACCTAAAAAATCCCGAGCTATTTGATAAAATGGGGATCAAACCCCCTCATGGTGTTCTTCTTGAGGGCCCTCCTGGATGTGGCAAGGTCAGATAGCAATTCCCCGGTTATATTGTATGTAAGAATGTATGTTGTCTGTCATATGTTTATACTTTGACTTGCTTTTGCAGACCTTGGTAGCCAAGGCTATAGCTGGTGAAGCTGGTGTTCCATTTTACCAAATGGCTGGATCAGAATTTGTGGAATTTTTAGTTGGTGTTGGTTCTGCACGTATTAGGGATTTGTTTAAGAGAGCCAAGGTGATGTTCATTTTCTACTACTTTTTCTTCTCGATTTTTGTAAACAATGTATTGCTGCTAAAGTACTAAAGTCGTCACATTTTTTAATCATCCTGTGTTCTTGTTCCTCCACTCATAGTACAGCTAACTTATAAATCATCACATGCTACCGATTGTTCTGATCACACAATCCTTCAGTTCTCGTGAATGGTTAGGTGACCATTTAAGGGTATTGACCACTTGAAGAAACAGTATATATCCATGTTTTTTTGCTTTGTTTAATCAAATCACCTACATAGAACATTTTCAAGGATCTTGTATTCATATGACAATTTTCAACTATTCATTCCTTTGTGAATTGTTATTTGTTTAATCAAGATAAGAATAACTTGATGAAAATTAGTCAGCTTTTATGCATTTCAGTTCCTCGGTCTCTAGAAGTAAGATAATGTTAAGAAGGCTATTCATTAAGTTTGTTTCTTCCTCTGCTTTTTATGGTAAGTTAGTTACCTGTGTTACTTGTTGCTAAAAATGGGTTAATGGTTTTTTTCATAAGGACAGGTAGTGCCCCCCAACATGAGAAATGACCGAGTATATAGTTTGGTTTTCCCGATTGAATTTTTGAAAATGGTATAGATTGTATAGTTTTGGTTAATGGGTTAATGGTTTTTTTCATAAGGACAGGCAGTGCCCCCCAACATGAGAAATGACCGAGTATATAGTTTGTTTTTCCCGATTGAATTTTTGAAAATGGTGTAGATTGTATAGTTTTGGGTTTGTATGTTAGTGATTGGCGGGTACTCAAATATTTGTTTCTATTTGCAGGTAAACAAACCATCAGTTGTTTTTATAGATGAAATCGATGCATTGGCAACTAGGTATGACTGTATGATTTTATATTATGAACATTGTACACTGTTTATCTTAGGCATGTTTAGTAGATAGAATGAATTTATAATGTCTACATTATTCAACCTTAAGTCAAATGAAGTGACGAGTAGGTAACTTAGCAAGCCTAGAATCCTGGCCGAACATGAAGCCTTCCCATTCCCAATAGGTTTGCTTGCAAAGTAATTGTAAGGGCTGCTGCATTACTTGCAATGTTAATTAATCGGTTGGTCTAATCTGGGTATTGGTTGTCATTGTCATGTATGCTGTTTTTACAAATGAGATGAGAAAGGATAAGGGATGTGGCATTAGGTGTATTTAAAAAAAATAGTTTGACGAGCATGGGATACTTCTGTGAAGTCCACTTTAGTTCAGGGTAGTTGATTGTTGTGCTTCCGATCTTGAATTATGGAAGTTAGTTTTAGGGAACTAAAACTATCAAAACTGTTGCCAAGCTAGTGTAATTGCATGAGTCAATCTACTTGCTAAGCCCGTAAGCATCTACCCCACCTGATTGTGAACTTTGTGTATGATCAGGCGTCAAGGTACATTCAAGGAGTCAACAGATAACCTGTACAATGCAGCCACACAGGAAAGAGAAACTACATTGAACCAATTGTTGATAGAGCTTGATGGTTTTGATACTGGAAAGGGCATCATATTTCTAGCTGCCACAAACCGAAGGGATTTGTTAGATCCTGCACTTCTTCGTCCAGGTCGCCTTGATAGAAAGGTTTCTTTCTGTGGCTGAGTTAGTAATTTCTTTCTCTCTTTGGGTGGGATCAGGGTATACTATTTTGATTTGTTAAGATAATCACAAATGGAGAGAGAATCTTCTTTGGTTTTCCTATTAAAAGTCAACATTGACTTACCTGTCCTATCATAAGTTTGCTTGATTATTTTTTGTTATAACTTATACGTAGTTATTTTAACATTATTACTCTATTAATGGTCGTTTAGTTTCTCTCCTGTAGATCAAGATTCTCCCTCCTAGTGCTAAAGGAAGACATGATATTTTGAATATTCATGCTAGCAAAGTAAAAATGTCAGATTCTGTTGATTTGTTCAGCTATGCACAGAACCTACCTGGTATGGACTCTTTGTTTTAACTTTAAACGTTTCATTTCAATCTCTGAACAAATATCTTAATTTCAGGATGGTCTGGAGCAAGATTGGCACAATTGATCCAAGAGGCTGCTCTTGTGGCTGTCAGGAAGCGACATAACTCAGTTCTTCCGTCAGATATGGATGAAGCAGTTGACAGACTCACAGTGGGGCCTAAAAGTTTTGACGTAGAATTAGGTTATCAAGGACAGTGTCGTCGAGCTACTACTGAAGTGGGAGTTGCATTAACTTCTCATCTGCTCCGGCGATATGAGAATGCCAAAGTTGAATACTGTGAACGCATCTCAATAGTACCTCGTGGTCAGGTCCTTGTTCAGCTTCCTTCACTATATATTATCCTCAACTATCTTGCTGAAGCATTTTGTCCATACTTCCCAGTCTCGTGTCTGAGAAATTTCCAATGCTTATTTGGGAATTAATAAAGGATATCTGATACACCTGTAACACAGTTTCATTACTGTAACATTAGAGAATCTGGGATTAAATAGTACGATAATTGAAGCATGTGAGTTAGAGAAGAGAGAAAAGACCAGGAGTGGAATGTAGACTGTAGAGTTGGAAATTATATTGGAATTGGAAATATGTGATAATTGAAACTTTTAGTAGAAATTGAAGCTCTGCAATCTGCATAAGAATGAACAGGGAGAAAATCCCGCTAGGAGCCAATCTGAAATATACTCTAGTTAAGGCTGTTTGATTTCTATATACATAAGGGTATTTGTTATTAGAATACTAACTTACGAAAAAGGCTACCATGTTGCAGACGTTATGTCAATTGGTATTCCATCGGCTTGATGATGAATCATATATGTTTGAACGCCGACCTCAATTGTTGCATCGTCTTCAGGCATGTCAATTACTCAGTATATGAAGTTACTTCCTTATTTTCTTTCTGTTTAAATTATTTATTTCAGTTTGAATATGTCTTGATCCACAGGTTTTGCTTGGAGGTAGAGCTGCTGAGGAGGTCATCTATGGACGTGACACATCAGAAGCCTCACTCGAATACCTTGCACATGCATCCTGGCTTGCTCGCAAAATACTAACCATGTTAGCATAACTACTACTATTTTTTAAATTTGTGCTTATATTTTCTTGTGACATATAAGCTTGTTTACCTTCTTCAACTTGCAGTTGGAATTTGGAAGATCCAATGGTCATACATGGAGAACCATCTCCTTGGAGGATGGGTGTTAAGTTTGTTGGACCAAGGCTGGATTTTGAAGGGTCTCTTTATGATGACTACGATCTGATTGATCCTCCCCTAAACTTTAAGCTGGATTCTCAAGTTGCACAAAGAACTGAAAAATTGATACATGACATGTATGGAAAGACAGTGTCTCTTCTTAGGGGGCACCATGCAGCTTTGCTTAAAACTATAAAGGTAAATTTGGAGTGAGATCTGTGTTATGTTGTTTGTGAATTGTTAAAACTTTATAAATGATATCTCTAATCATAAGTAATACAAAAACTTTATATTTCAGTTACTGTATTATAATAGTAATCAAACTAGCATTCTGTGCTGTTCGGCTTTTCGTTTACAATTTTTGTGGCGCTTGATCTCTTTGACCGCTTATAAATTTGCATTATAGGTTCTTCTCAATCAAAGAGAAATGAGTGGTGAGGAAATAGACGTCATTTTGAACAAATACCCTCCCCTAACACCTCTACATCTTTTGGAGGAGGAAATTCCTGGCAACCTTCCTTTCATGAAAGAACAAGTGCCCGATTTGGACTATGCTATACAAACTCAATCAAAGGGAGAAACCGTGTGAGTTCTCTCAATCCTCTTCTAAAATCAAGATTTTGTTACTGGATTTTCTGGTCAGTGAGTGGCTTCAGATTTGGAAGTTGCACTTGGGCAAGATTCCTCCAAGGATTATGCAAGAAGGGCTGCATTCAAAGATTATATTTTCAATGAGAAAAGAAGTACATGTATTTTGTTCAGCTTTAAATTCTGTTCATGCTATTTGTATTGTGCTGTGTTTTTTTGTAACTTTTCTTAGGCATATATCTCTGTTGTATTTAAAAAGAATACCTTTTTTTACAAGATTTAAAAAGATTAGTTGAATGCATTATTTTATTAAGCAAATTGGCATAATTTACCATATGCCGATCATGCTTTCAAGGGATGTTTGGTTGGAGGAGTCTTCTAAAATTTGTTATAATTTTGACAAACGTAAAGATGAATTGTGATGTTGGATGTGTTTATATAAGCTTCAAAACAAAAAATACTTTAATTATTTTTTGTATCAGAATAATAATTAATTTATAGCAAATAGATAAGCAGTTTTTGAAATATTTTAAAGTGTTAAATAAGTACGTTGTTAGTGCTAACTAAATACTCTTTATTCAACTTTCGTTTTTTAATTTATTTTCGTAAGTTTAGTTATACTTCTTTTTTATAAAATAAGTTCAGATATACTTGTCAACATTTTCCAAGTTAGTCCTTTCCATTAATAAAGTCAAGTATGTCCATAGGAAATCACATAGAAGAGTATTTAACTTATTATATTATATCTATAAGAAATCACATAGAAGAGTATTTAACTTATTTTAGGGCATGACAAAAGGGGATTAAGTGCTTAATGTTTTTGATTTGATGAGAGCTTTCATGTAATATTAGTCACAAAACAATTAAATGTTCAATCTCTTATTTGAGCAGTACATTGAGAGATATCAATTTCTTAAATGTATTTTATTTTTAAAGAATTAGTTTATACAATTCGAGAGAGATGATGTCATATTTTACTAAAAAGTTACAAATGAGCTAATGTATGGACCAAATCAACAAATATCATAAAACATTTTATTTCAAACTTAGATGTACGTGCCTTATCTTATTTTACTTTTTTTACAACTTTTGTCACCAAAAAAGAACACATTTTAAATTACATTATTAGGATTCGCTTTTTGTTGATTATAAAAGAAAAGTGATTTTTGTATTTAATAATTTAAAAATTATTTGTTAGAAATTTTAAAAAAATAAAAAGTTGTTTTGTGTCTGTTCACTATAATTAAAATTACTTTTTTATTAAAATTAATTATAAATGTTTGCAAAAAGATGCTTAAAACAACTTTATATTCGAAGTAGTTTTAAAATTGTTTTTGTGTTCTAATTTTTTTCAAAAGTTATTATAAACAGATGAAAAGTAATTATTTTTTAAAATAATATGTAAAAAAGTGTTCTGTAAATTATAATCCTTTTTTAATCTTTGATTTTGTTCTTGAGATTCAACCCAAGAGAGTGGCTGAAATGAGGAGCCACATACTCTAAATACAGTAAGAAACAAAAAGGAGGGACCAAAACATCATCGTCTGTCTCTCTCGCTCTAAAAATTAACCTGACATCTTACTAATACCGAAACATCGTGTAGTTTTTTGTTGTTGTCACGAAACGTGGACTTGGTGAGATCCGATTCATTGTTCATTCTTTTTCTCAAAAGGTACTAATATTCCAACACTAATATTTCAATGATACAAAACGAGCAACTTTTCATAAAAAATAAAATGAGTAATTTGGGCAACAGAACATTATTACCCTAAACAATATTTCTGAAATCATCCTCGTGATTGATGTGGACATGTTTCAAAATTGAAATAAAACATAGTACAACATATTTAATGTGTTATACCTAGGTTTTACGAACATAGTCCTCAATAATTGAGGTATTTTATTTTGACAAACAAAATGGGACAATGGATCTCATATTGTACAAGATACATTTTCGATTTTTATAAAATTGGGGCGAGAAAAAATTATTATTATAAATTGTACTCAAATTATATATTATATGTTGTTGGATATCTATGTGCGTGTATATCAAACATTTGTAAAAACTAATGTAAAATCCCATAAATATTAATGAATATTATAAAAATAAAATGCAGATTTGAGCTAAAGGGTATATTTTGTAAGTGTAAATTTGTTTTATAATATTCGAACAAAACTAACCATTTTATCAATTTATACAAACAATTTCAAAATATATACCTAAAAAGATGGAATGATGTAGCCGTACCAATAACTTACATTTAGATTCACTTGTTATATATATTTTTTTATAAAATAATTACTTTCAATAAACATTTGTAAGAGTTTTTATTTGTTTGTTACATAATTTTTAAAATAATTAGAATCTAAAAATTTCTTCACATGAGAAACTTGCTTTGACTAGTTTATTATAAAAATAATTTTTTACAGTTTTTTTAAATGATTCTTATTATGTAAAATAAACATAAATTCATTTATATATTTTTTTAAATCTCTAAAATAATATTTAAAATCTTGAATATCGAGTATCACTGTAAAATAATTTTACATTCATTATTGGGATTTTTTACCGGAATATCCCCTTTTTGAAAAAATTTAATCAAATTGCCCTAGTTTCAAAAGTTGTTACTAAAATGCCCTACCTTTTAGGTTTAGTGGAAAAACTCTCTCTGGGGGAGCGACCTTGTACAAAGGCTAAAGTTTCTCCCCTAGTAGGAGGTCGCATCCCCAACCTCCCAAAGGGTTTTTCAAATTCGTTTTTTAATTGTTTTTATATAATTTAAGTAATTTTTAAATAATAATAATTATTATTATTATAATAATATATTAATAATAATTACTATTGTTATTATTAATTATTATTATTATTTATTATTATTATTATTAATTATTATTATTAATTATAATTATTGTTATTATTATTAAAAATTGTTTTAGTTAAAAATAATTATAATTAAATTAAAAATTATTATAATTAAAATAAGAAATTATTATAATAATACATTACTAATTATTATTATAATTATAATTTAATAATACATTAATAATAATAATAATTACTATTATTATTATTATTATTATTAATTATTATGATTGTTATTATTATTATTAATAAGAAAATACATTAATAATAATAATTATATTAATAAGACAAATTACATTAATAATATAAAACAAAATAAATTAAATTAAAATAGAAAATACATTAAATTAAAATAAGAAAATGCATTAAATAGAAAAATTACATTAATAACATAAAACAAAATACATTAAATTCATTAAAAAAATTATATCTTATTAATGTCCACCTAAATGACCTCCAATTCCACATCTAGGATTTCGTCGAACTCGTCTAACCCTTTGAACGAGTTAGATTCTTGTGGTTCATCTTGGTCATTATCCTGAACGTTGGTTCTAGGTGGATTAGAACCACTACCAACTTGCATATAAGTTTGAGACGAATTATTACACAATTTAATGTATTTTCTTATTTTAATTTAATGTATTTCCTATTTTAATTTAATGTATTTTGTTTTATGTTATTAATGTAATTTGTCTTATTGATATAATTATTATTATTAATGTATTTTATTAATAATAACAAAAAATAATAATAATTAATAATAATAATAATAATTATTATTATTATTAATATATTATTATAATAATAATTTTTTATTTTAATTATAATTATTTTTAACTAAAACAATTTTTAATAATAATAACAATCATAATAATAATAATAATAATAATTAATAATAACAATTATAATAATTAATATAATAATAATTAATAATAATAATAATAGTAATTATTATTATTAATGTATTATTATTATTATTATTATTATTTAAAAATTACTTAAATTATATCAAAACAATTAAAAAAGAAATTTGAAAAACCCTTTGGGAGGTCGCTGGGATGCGACCTCCTACTAAGGGAGAAATTTTAGTCTATTTAACATGTTGCTTCTCCATAGAGAGTTTTTCCACTAAACCTAAAAAATAGGACATTTTAGTAACAATTTTTGAAACTAGGACAATGTTTAAAAAATAGGACATTTTAATAACAACTTTTGAAATTAGGGCAATTTAGTTAAGTTTTTTTAGGAGATATTCTGATAAAAAATCCTCATCATTGTATATATCCTTTAAACTCTTAAGTTATTAACAAAAGCAAAACAAAATAGTTTGAAAAATATATATATGACAAATTTTTTTAATAAAATGATAACTTTTAATTTTTTCTTCTATGTGACATAATAGATAAATAAAAAAACTGCTTAAAATATGAAAATAATACCATATTTGATAAATAATTATTTTTTAAAAAGTATGTTTTTTATTATAGGAAACAAACATAAAATATAACTTCTACGTTTTTAAAATACTTTTAAAAAACATTTTCTCATTTTTTGAATCCATAATAATATACGGCTATTAAAAATTGTTATTATTTCATAAAAATTGTTAATTAATTAATATCACAGTTAATAAACATTAATATTCTTAAAATACTGGTGACAAAATGTTAATTAATAAAAATAATAATTTAATTCTAATTCAACAAACTATTGCTGAAAAAAAAAAAGATAATTAGAATTTTGAGTAAAAAAAAAGAAGGCAAATTGTTAGTAGTAATGAAGTAGTATTTGACGGAGAAAGGGAGCATGGAGAGCACAGCAGTGGTTTGAGTTTGAGTGAACGAACACACAAGCGAGTGCCACCCAATCTCACCATTTTCCGCTCTCTTATTTTTATTATTATTACTATTTTCCCTTTTTTCCTTTCATTTCCCCCTTCATTTGTTCTTCAAAATTAGGGTTTCTAATTCCCACCTCACCCAACCACTGCAAATTCAGTTACCACTTTGTATTAGGGTTTTCATGTTCTTCAAATCCCAAGTTTTCATGTCTTATCAATGGACATATTCTCTGCTTTCTCCGAACCCTTCCTCCTCGCCGTTACTGTAACCGCTCTCTGTTTCTTCTTTGCTCTTTTCTCTCTCAAAAGATTCACGCCTTCCAAGAACCACTGCAACTGTGCCTCTTCCGATTCCGCCGCTTCTCTTCCCTACTTCAACGGCGCTGTTTCCGAAATGCTGGATATCACTCCATCTCCGGCGCCGGTGGTGTTGGCTGATCGTCGGACGGGTTCTTCCATGATGGAGGAACTTGTTCCGGAGATTACAACTCACGCGCTTAGTTACTTGGATTATCCGAGTTTGTGCCGTCTTTCGATGACCAATTCTTTGATGCGAAAGGCTGCTAATGATGATAATGCTTGGAAGGCCCTTTATCACAAGGTGAATTCCTTTCTCATTATACCTTTTTATTTATTTTTTGCTGCATTTTGAATTTATAGGTTTTATTTTGAAACATTGAATTCATAGGTTTAGAACGCAATAGGCGGCACTGAAATTATAATATTCAGTTTTGGTTCGAACAATTACTGTTAGAAAAATATTTGGGGTTCTGGGACTTTTTGACAGAGCTTTTAAAACTTTGACTTTATTTTATCTTTTGAGCTGAAGTACTTGTAAAATTCTAGGATGCCCAATGCAGGTGCTTTTCCATTATCAATATACTGCTATTTTGGTATGTTCGGAAATATGGAGTAACAGAGCCTGGTTAAACTTTCTATGAATGGGTTTAGTGGATTATTTAACTAATTTGGATTTCAACTTGCCTCTTGTTTTGTGGCGTATTCAAATTACTATTGCCCTTAAAATGTGGGGTATAGGTTGAAAACAAGCGGATTTGTTTGTCTGACGTCCAAGGACGGGGATGATGAATTTGAAATAATACTGGTGTAATTATCATGTTCTTTCAATTAAAAAGGCATACTGGTGTAATTTGGGTGATTACCTTTGTTGGATTCTTTATATGTGTTTTGTGATTCTCATTTTTCCCATGTATCTTCTTCAGTAGTAATATTTTGGAAATTCTTTTTTTAGGACTTCACATTGGAACAAGATAGTGTTACACCAAGCAATGGGTGGAAGGCTTACTATGCTGCCACAAGAGCAATTGTGATTGTTAATACAGAATTCTTCAATATTATAAGAGATAAGTCCATTCCAGCAATGAGTCGTTTTTGGCTAAATGCGGATTATGTGAAGTGTATCCATGGCTCAGGAGAACTTTTTTCGGGGTATGTCTTTTTGGTTTCATGAGTAATTGGTCTCTTTTTATATTATGTTTTATAAAATTATCCATTTTGCATAGACCGGATATCTTTTCCGACTAGCATTTAAGTCAGAAACAAGAGGATGTTCTAATGTTATGTGTATTTAAATATTTCACTCCTCGCCGTATATAGTTTTGGGGATACGGAAAGCATCTTACTCCCGCCCGTTTCCTAATTGGCTGTCATTTTAGAATTTTTTTTTACCGTCAGTTTTGTAGTTTCAAGACAATTTTTTTATTTATTTCAATTTTACCTTCAAATTTATATTGTGTACACTACTGTCAACTCATCATACAGCACAATGTATTTACGACAATCATCTGTTTAGTAAGGATATTTTTATGAAATTGTTATGCTCATTTATTGTTTTTTAGTATGTGTGGAAAAACTATGATGACAATCATATGGAATAAGAGTGAGTATGATTTAGTTCCTAATCCCTATTAGATATCCACTTGACCTCCTCCCCTTTTTTTTTCCGCACTATCTTTATATTTTGTTAAGGCAGGGTGTTTCATAGTGCTGGAGACATCTTTTCATTTGTCAAGAGTACTAGCAATATCACAAGTTCAAAATTCTTATTAGTGCTTTTCTAGCTTGGATATTTTGACAGAACTTGTGAACTCTCTAGTACTAGTTTTGGGTCAACAAATTTGGTTTTAGGGGCTTGATACTCCTGAGATACAATAAGTTTGAACACATGAAAGAATGCATAGTTCCGTTATTTTTTAATGAATATCCTATTTATTCAATAAATAATTATTTTCTGAGTTCTTGCAAGTTTGTGAAATTATATAGACATTTCTTTCTTCAATTAAATTTCTGCCTGTAGTGAGCAAATACTGTTTTGTAACGCAATAGTCCATGCTACAGGTATAATGCAGTAATGCAGAGCTGGCAACTCGTATTCAACTGGGAGCAAGGATTGAACTATCAGGTTCGGGATGTACGGGCTCGGGTCTTGACAGACATGGCTTGGGTTACTATGAAAACATGTGTTGATGTGGATACCGTGCCATTCAATGTGACCAATGTCTTTGAGTTCCATAGTGGACGGTGGTATATGGTTCATCATCATAGTTCTGTGATGAATGGGGAGGTGGAGCAACAGATTGTGCATGGATGATAGATTGTTGTCTGATACTGGTTACAAAAGGGGTTTAATTTGCAGAAGCAAGATGCTTGAAATTTTAGTAATTTCTTTGGAAGATCTTTTTTTGTTAAGTTTCAAATCTCATTTTTATTTTCATACTGTATATAAGACAGGAAATTTCAATGGGGACAGAAATGAGTTATAAGTAGAGTAAGTGGATTAAAGTAAATACAAAAGATGGATGGAAAGATTACCTGTGAATGAAGGTTGGATGAGGGCGTTACCTGGCATCAAATCTTAACTTAAGGCGAGACTTGTGGAAAACCAAGGCGGCGCAGTCGCGGGAGAGCAAGTGCACAAGCATTCTCCAATTTTGTCATGCATTCTAGTTCAAGTAGTAGTGTGCATTTTTAGAAATTAAGTTAAATTTCAAAACTTTTGCTAACAGATGATGATTTTGTTGTAAAGCGTGATTATTAGAGATTAAAAAAAATTATCAGATTGTTCACATCAGAGCGATATAAGCAAGAGAAAATTGCGATTTGAAAAATAATGCGGGCATGTTTATTTATCAGGTGCTGTGTTTAAATTTTGTTTTTTGTTTTTGTTCTACGCATCAATAATCTATAATACACGGTTGCCAGCCCAATTAAAAGGGGATAAATAATAAAAGTAAATTTACAGATAATATAATAAAACAAGAAATATACTGCATAATTTTGTTTTACGTTCATAGAAGATTCACCTGTGAAAATAGCGTAATTGCTACCGGTACCTCGTTAAGAGCCTTGCGCTGATAGAATGCTATTATAGACTTCGGGATAGGATAAATTAAAGGAGTGGCTCACATTACCCGTCCCCAAGAGAGAGAGAGCAAGGGAGAGAGAAAGAATGACAATAGCTTTCTTCTCAGTTCCAACGCCTCAACATTATCATCAAGTTCAATTGTCCAAGCCAAACAGTTCATGGCCAATTGCCACTTACCCTTCTTTTTCTAAGATACTTGTTCGTCCCACCTTGTGCTCTCCTTCTTCTACTTCAAATTCCCTCATTTCACCTTCACCAGATGAACAACTTGCTGCTGTTTCTGATCAGTCAGAATTTTCCACCTTACAGAGGTACCATCCATTTTCCTGTTTGTTTAAACTCTTAAAGACTGTAAGGGGTTGTATATATACTGTTTAAGTTTATGGAACAACTTGTCACATATCCGTAAGTTGTTTTAAGCTTATTTTTCACAAATTCTCCAGAATAGTAATATATGAAAACACTTACAATTTATATGAAAATAATTTGATTTTTTTTTTTTTATATATAGAAATAGTTTATACATGAACACTTATATAATAAACTTTATGTTATACGCATTTAAGTAAACTATTTAGATAAACATCGTGATACAGTGTATCTTTGGTTTGTAGAAAGACAGTAAATTATTTTGAGGTGTGTAGTTGTTTGTGAACATGTTTTAACAGTGGTTGTAAGGCATGTGGAAGAGAAGAAATCGAGAAAGGCTGCAATGGTGAAGGAAGGATGCAGGGTGGGATTGCAACGGTCCCTGGCTTTGGCTGGTGGCCTATAAAGGCTTATAGGCCATGCCCTGGATTTGTGGCTTCTGGTGGTAGGTACAGGCGACAGGGACAAAGCATGGACGAGGTTGTCTCCGGTAGTGCTAAAAAAATATCATCTCCACGGAGTGCTTCTGACTCCAAGTCAAGGTATGTATTGTCTCCCGTAGTGATAAATTTTCTTAAATTATTTTGCGTTCATTTCACCTATAAATAAAATGAATTTTTGTCGCTGCAAAACCAAACACAAGCTAACATGATTTCATCAATAGATGCTATTCTCACTTTCTCCAAATTACCTTAACTCTTAATCTTATCTTTTATTTTTGCATGACCAGTCATTTAACACAGCCTTTTTAGTTATGAGGCCTTTTATCTTCTGACAGATAATTCCATAACGCACTTTGGTCATATAACAGTGCTGTAGACTTTCCTTTCTAACTTATCAAACACCTTTCTATCACAAATAACATCTAAAGTGATCCATCTATAGAACTTTAATTAGTGTTGTTAAATAGCATCTAGCTAGCGTAGTGGATTTTGAACAAATCTCTATTTTTCTGCAATACGCTATTTTAATATAAAATATTGTCAAATAGAGATTATAGTGGCGCGCTGTAGTTCTATAGCGTAGCGGAATCTGTAAAAGCCACTATTTTCCGCAACCTACAATTGACGACACTGGTATGAACTGTGATTTACATATCACTTTAATTCTCCGTTAGATTGTGTGATAAATCTAACATATGTAAATTGTGTGATTTATGATATGGTATGATAGCTCACGTCTTGCTGAATCAGTCTGTAAAAATCTGTGTTCTATTTATCATGATTTTCTAATCATTCTCAGTAAAAATAAATGACTTGGTAATCATTCATGTAACATCTTTAGCTTCTAATCAGTTAAATATCATGGTGCCAAATTTTGCAGTAACAAAAAGGAAGGTTCAAAGAATTTGAAAAGGTAAGTGTTTGCAAGGAATATATCAGCCATTGTCTCATTGAGGTGACATAAAAACCAAGGGCATTAAGGAAGAAGGGCAGAAAAAAATGTCTGAGATTCTCGTCTATATTCTGTCAGGATTCTGGACATGTATATGCCATCGATGCATTTGGAAAATATAGCAATGTAATGTAATCATCTAAATCAAAGTATTTAAATCTCAACAGCTTTTTCTTTCTTTATCATTTATCACCAATTCCTTTCCATTTATATTAAACTTTTCTGATACAGGATTGGCCACAGTGAAATGGTTCAGGGGCTGAAATTAATAATAAATTGTGTTATAAGATGTGCTTGTGTTAATATGCTTACAAGAATAATAGTACATTTATACCTGAACTTTTATATTTATTCAGTTCTTATACTAATAAACCCTTAAAAATATAGAAACAAATTTCAGTTTGTCTAATTATTCTGGTTTCTTATCCCAAAAATAATACAAGCTAAAAGAAGTGAACTAGTTCGGATATTGATAACATTATTTTACTTAAAACAAATCCTGCATTTTCAAACCAAAAAGCTAGGGAAGAAGAAAAAATGTAATATACACATGTAGCATAATAAGATAGAGACATCTGATGTGATTAACATTAACTAATGGTGAATCTTTGCTCATGTCTGAAGAAGCTTCTGCTTGATGGGGTCTTGTATAGGTAAATTGGTGGGTTTAGGATGTTCTGATTGAGATGAATGAATGAGTGTTTCCATAACAACTGACACAATGACCAGGAAAAGCACTGTAAACAAGATGCCTTGCCATGTGGAGAGGAGTGAAGACCACTTGAAGAATTTATAAAGAAGATACCCAAGGAGACAAGACCAAGAAACCACAACCTGTTTATAATCACATATTCCACATCATCAGATCACAACAATAAATTTGCATTAGTAAGTTGGATGTATTTGGTATACATTTTTAGTACAAATATTTTTTACACTTTTAGTTAATCATAATTGTCAAATAATTAAAGACATTTGACTTTAATCATAACTATTTCAAAAGTCACATATATGTTGACAATATAAATTTGTTTGCTCTGACGATACATAAAAATTAAACTATAGTAAGTTTTTCCTTTTTTGGTGAACATTTTTTCTCAAACCAAACACTAAACATGTCAACTTACCAGTATAGATATTTTAGGTCGAGGAACTTTTTGAAGTTCGAGTTCACTGAATATGTCTGTAGTATTATATTTCTCCAGTAAAGCATCCTGGTTGGTGAGAAAAACACGCATCATCCTTTACACATTTACCACCTTACAAGGATGGATCTCAATTCTCATGCATAAAAATAATACTAATTAACAAATATTCTTCTACTTGCTTGAACTTGTGAGAATAAACTTTGCAACAGCTAAATACAATCAACTGAATGAACCAAACTTTATAAATATAAGTTCCTGAATTATCTATAACATCAATGAACATGTGTTATAAGTTTTAACCAATGTTAAAGTTGTTAGGCCACCTCAATATAGCACTAGATGAGGGTCCATAAACTTGAAGTATTGCATTTTCTTTAGGAACTCAGCCTTTACAATACCTTGGCAATAAAAGTGTCTTTGCACCACTGTGCAATGCCATCAGCTGTTTCTGGGAGTTCCTCCATATTGTGTCGCTTAACTTGAACCTTCACCTAAAAACAAAGCAGAGGAACACATGCAAAGTTCGTTTATTACAGATTATTTTATGAAAAATTACTATAAATTTGTAAAAAGTATATCCACAGAAAAAACTCATCTTGTTTCTAATAGAGTTGTGGTTCGTGATATAAATGATCATCACAATACCACCAATTAAATTCAAGAAATAAGTTGATGAAACTAAAGTTGGACAAATAGCATCTCAACCATTTGAGGATATAAGGTTGGTTTGGTGGCTGAGGTGAGGGTGTTAGAGAGTGGAGTAATGTATTTATAAGTTTGAATAAATTAAAAATCTCAAAATAAAGGTTGACAAATAACCTTGTAAGTTAAAAAATAAAATAATAACCTTGTAAGTTGTATCAACAAATAACTTTGTATCCTCACTAGAATGGTTCAACTCAATCTTGGCGGTTAGATAGATTAGTCCAACAACTAAGATTGAGTTGGACAATGTGGAAAAGTAGATAGCAATTTGCATTGGATACAGAATCTAAACATACCATACATACTAGTAAAACAGTTGATTTTGAAGAAAAACAGGAAGAACGTTATTTATTTTCTTTAACTTAGCTTCTATTAAGGTTTTCAGTGCCTTACCGTACAAGGAATGCCTCTAAATATTCTCGTCATTGTAGGTGAAGGCTCCGTCTTTGAAACTATAAATGTGCAATCATAAATGACTGGAATGAATGTTCGTGTCTGTGTTACAGCTGTGACAAAACCCTAGAGAAAAATTATCAGTAATGAAATATATATATCCAGCTAAAACAAAATCAAAATGTGTAATATGTAGTTTGAAACTTATGGTTCCATCGATTAACATCAATCACTTAAAATTGTTAACAAAGATTGATTAATGCATGTAACTGCGTGTTTCTTCTTTTATTGTTGTGGATCTAAATCCACGATGGAGCATTCTTGATATAGATTACACTATATTAGTGAAAAATTATACTACTCTTGATTATGTATTAAGCATCAATTTTGTTCACCTTAGTTCTGGGAACCAAAACATTTTTAGGTACAGGCATCCCTCTTGAAATAGCAAAATCTTGAGCTGCTAAAAGTTTTGATTGTGTAAAGCGAGTTCCTTCCACAAAAAGAGCCATCCAAAAAGGCACTGGGTTTTGTACTTGCTGCTTAAAACCTGTCTGGCAGCAAAAATCAAGATATATATATATAAATAAATTTTGTAATAAAGATCATTCTATTCTATTAAATACATTTATGTAAATTGGGATTATTTATTTGGATACCTTCAGTGTTACTTCATCTTTAGCCCAATTTCTTTCTAGAAATAAAAAATCAGCAAACCACATTGACCAACCTAAAACCTGCATAGATCAGTTGTGATCAAATTTTCATCACAGTAACTATTTATTGTAGCAAGATTTTCTGCCTTTTAGTTTTCCTAATTTATAATCACTTAATATATTCAAGGGTAGCTACTTTTAATTTTATCATATTATTGTTAATGGAGTGAGATATCTCTGCAGGGTTAACTCTTATCAAGCTAACTAAACTATCCAAATGGAAAAGAAAGAAAAAATTGAAAAGGAAATGTGAAAGTATAAGCCTTGATATAATTCCTAACTTATAGACAAATTAAGGAAGACACAATAAAGGATTTACAAATACTCACAGGAAGGTATTTGACTTCTTTCTTCATAATGGCTACGGTGCTACCAAGACATCCCGAGCGCTGTCATACAAGAAGTCATATGATATGATACGATATAATATTTTATGTATTCAATACTATTAAAAAGAAAGCATAAGCCGAAAATGGCAACAAATAGTGTAAGAAAAGAACAAACAACAACCTTAATTTGAAAGAAAATTTTAAAAGCAAAGATGTAATTTAATTATATTAGAACATGAAATAATTGATATTTTGCACCTGAGCTAAGGTCCACCCAATAAGCCAATCAATATCACTCCTGTGGTTGCAGATTAGAAGTGCATTTTCTCTACCTAAAATTTCACTCAAATGAAAATCTGTGGCAACAGAAAGTAAACAAAAAGAAAAAGAAAAAGATATATAAGAATATAACAACGTAATGGTTGTGACCTTACCTAATAATTCAAAAGTTTCTGAATCTGTGTATAGTTCAATCTGCAACCAAAAGATCATTCAACTAGTAAGACTGTAGTGTGAATAATGTAACACTAGCTTGTATATATAGTATTTCACAGCATGTCAAAAGATAAAAAGGCACATAAATATTTGTTATTAATGATAAATGAATTGATAACGCTAGAAATTAAGACTATCCAAAAGATTAGCATTTTTCATGAAATCCAATACTGAAAACAATATTCTCTTCTCTCTGCCTCATTCAATGATAACAATATTCATTGTTTTGTTATTATCTATTTACAAATATTACTTTTCCTTGTATATCAGCCACCTTTGTTAAGGTAAGAAAATTAATTCCATTCTAAATTTAGTTGGTAGAAAGAAATTTGTTGTCTCCAAGCTTCAAATATTCTACGTCTAATTGTATCATAAAATCAACTGCAGAGGATCCAAGTCTTTATTTTTTATGAATTAAGAAAAAGGGTGGGATCAAACAAACACACCTTAACACCTGCCCACCAATCAACTAGCCATATGAGCTCCAACCATAGTATTTCTGTGAGCACTTTGTTTATTTTTCTGAAATAGTATCTTGATATTGGACGAAAAAGGACAAAAATGATAACCTGCAAATGCTTATTTATATTTATCATATTAGGTGAAATAATAATCAACTAACCAGAACCAAAAGTTAACTTTTTACATAAAAAAATTGAGAAAGGTAAAATTATTATTGATAACAGAGATACTAATGATTACATTTAAATTAATTTAGTCAAAGAGTCAACCAAGAAAATCATATATATAAATTTACAAATAAACTTTTTATAAAATTGTGAGTTTTTTTTATGAGATCAAACTGCAAGTTCTGTAAATTATGTTTACAATAAAAAGTTATTGAATGGTGTAACAGTATTCAAATGCTACTTTGACGTAATAAAAAGGCCTTCAGGGTTAATCAAGATGTAGTAGAAATACAATAAATTAGATTTAAGGAAATATTTATATATTATGAAAAATGTGCCTTAAGGTTCTTTTACGAAAATGTTACAAAACCATTGCATGACACTTCATGTAAATATGTAATCATAATGGCCAACCAAGTCAGATTCATTTTATGTTATTTTGCTTTTCTTTAATGGCATTTTGAGAGGTTCTTACCAGATCCGAATGTAGAGGTAAAATAGAAGGGGGAAAAATAATGTGCATGCATAATTACATAAAATGATATAAAAAAAATATATAAAAAAATAAAAAGTGATAGTGGATTGAATTTTACCTGAATTACATTAACAATGAGGCCTGAAAGAATGAAAAGAGTGCCTAAAGGAAGAATAACAAATGTAGCTGGAAGCGCCATGTCTTCCCTAACCTGCTAAGCTTTCATGTATATAAAGTAATTAAATTAATAAAAGAAGTTAAAAAAAAAAAATTGAGAGAGAGTAATTTGAGACAAATATTTTTATCATTGTGATGAAGAATGGTTAGCTATGCTTCTATTGGTTAAGGAACGGTTAAGCAGCCATAAATATCGTTGAAGATAAAACAAATAAATAAATAAGATATCACCATGAGGAGTGTGTTTATTTTATTTTGTTTTTTTGGTCAAGAGGAGTGTGTTATTTGAATTTCATTATATATATAAGCTTAGTTTTGTAAATGAACGAGTAGTCTAGTATAGCCTGGTGCAATATGCACAAATCATAATTTCATATTATAATATTAGGAAGTTACTTTTAACACCACCAATTTTACTTGATACACCATCCTATTCCCTTTAAACAACTGGACATAGAGCACAACACCAAAAATATCTATGCGAAAATCTGAATGATAAAGAAAACTCTAAGTAATATTTATACATTTTCTTTTAACCGTAAAATTCTTTTTTAGATAAGAACAAAAAAAGTATATGTTTAGATTTCTTGGCACATGATGTTTGATGGGAAATTTCTAAGGCATCGTTTGAAAGTTTGGAAGAAAGAGTTAAGAGAGAAAGGATTTCAAGAAAAGAGATGAGAGGGAAAGAAAGATAAATATTATATTATTTGAGCAAATGTTTTTGTTTAGAAAGAAAGCTAGATGCATATTACTAAAATATTTTTTATTTTGAGAATATTATAAAAAGATGTGAAGGATTTGAAGAATGTATATGAAATCCTTCTTCAATATATTTTTTTAGTTGTCTAAATTTAGAATGATTTTATATGATGAAGAAAATTAAACATCTTATTCAAATTAGTAAACTATTTTTGTTTCATTTTCATTTTATCTTTTTTATTTTTCAAACCTCTCCTCTTAAAATTTCAAATAGATCTAAGGAAGAATAAGATGGCATGTGGACATCATTCCTGGTATGATGTATTACACATGCAAAATATGATAAAATAACATATGACTATGTAGTTATGAAAGAACCAATACATTAAATTTTATTAAAAAGAAATTGTATTGAGAAGTAAAATGTAGGAAATTAGATATGTATATATTCTTTCAAATGTTTTAGATATGTAACTATTCAAAGCATAATTTTACCACATTCGTTGGAAATTGTTGATATTATATAACATATAACTAATCTAATAGAACTTATTAATTTAAATATGAAATTAAAATTTGAGAGTAATCGATGATATAGTATAAAATCACTAATCAATATTTAAGATCGCTTAGCCAACCTTTATCTCAAAGGCCTAAAATCTAGACATAAAAGCCCTCTATTTCTATTTACATTGAATCAATCCTTAAACTAGAGTTCAACTCCGAAATTTTATAGAAAGGTTGAACATTCATTGTATCTATTTTTAAAGTATTTTTTAAGGTTATTTACACATTGTTTATATATATATATATATATATATATATATATATATATATATATATATATATATATATAATACTCTTAATTATTTATTATCTTACTTCATTTTAAAGACCAGATTATTTATTATTTCTATATAGATTAAATAGAGAGAATAATAATTTAGATACTAAATTGATGGTTTCTTTTATATTACAACACTTATAAAAAAGAAATATAAATTATTATTTTCTCTATTTGGTTTATATAAAAATAATAAATAGTCTGGTCTTATAATAATTTAATTTGGAACTATTATTTTCATAAAGGGTTAATTTTATATACTATTTTTATAAATATATTTTAACAAATGAATTTTAAATATACTTATAAAAATGGTATATAAAATTAATCTTTTATGAAAATCACAGTTCTAAATTAATTTCACTCTAACAAACTTTACTCTCACAGTCAATTTTTACATATAAATGTGGAAACATAAATCACATTCGACATGACTATTTATTATAATTAGGAATGTGAATAGGTCAGGTCGATTGATAGGAGCCTACGGTTTAGTCTACGTCAGATCAGACTTTTTATACACGGATAAGACTAAGGCTTCTAAAAAAGTCTATTTAGTTAAAAATGTCATACTACAAGCCACGTAATAAGTTTTTTAGGCCTATTAGGTCAAATTATTCAAATAAATATAAATAATATTTTTTTACTACTATAATTATTATATTAAATTTTGATCTTTTTATTATATATTCAACTTTTAGTAATTTACGCATATTAATCTCATTTAATTTTTGACATATTTAAAAGTATTATCATAAAATATAATTTAAGTATGATATATATATATATATATATATATATATATAAAAAGTCATACTCTTGAAAATATGATGTTAAATATCAAAATATAACTTAATTTTATTGACATAGTAACTCGTTAATCTATTTAAAGATATATTTATTCAAAAATATTAAAATGAAATAGATTTTTAAGTAAGTTAGTCGGTCATATCAGACATCTATCAAGGTCAGACTCAGACTTAATATCAGACTTCCATCAAAGTCATACTCAGACCTAAAAAATAAGCCTATGACAGATCAGGCTTAGGTCTTGAATTTTTTGACATGTCAAATTCAAACCTAGCAAATTCTAGCTCAGTCCAGCCTATTCACACATTTAATGGCAACGGGACAGAGACAGATTTTGCCTCCACCTCCACAACCGTTTCATAGCGGATGTGTAATTTAGGTCTTATCCCCGCCCACAAGATTCGAATTTATGCTACTACATCTACACTCATTCATATATATAAAATTATAAATTTAAAAATCATATCAATTATAATTAATATAATAAAATAATTATTAAACAATAATAAAATTTAAAAAAAACTAGAGATAAATAATAATTTTTAATATTTTAAAAAATATTAAATGTATTTAATATATATATATATATAAAAAAATTTAAAATTACAATAATATTACTTGTAGAATATCTTTGGGTGTGGGGTGGATATCACCACCCCAAATCCATAACCGTCCACAAATTTTAGTTTAAAAAAATATGCACCGCCGTACGGATTATGTTGACATCTCGAAATATGTTTCACACTCAAGATTACATCCTCCCCTGATGATTTTTATCTAGTTTTTGTCTTAAGTCGTATTTCCAAAATAATTTAACAAAAAAGTAAAAGCCTCTTTTTTTTTGTTGAATAGAAATTGTAACAATTATTTTGAAGTACCATTTAGAAATTGCACCAGAGAGAAAAGAGTGAGAAAATTGAAATAATAAATTGTAATATTAATTAATTCCAATGAGAAAGATACAAGAGTGTCTATTAGTGTCCGAGATGCGCCTCTTTTGTGGGCTGCAACAGGTAACACAAGACCAATACATGTGTATTACATGGACAGACGACCCAAGGCCCAACATACAACAGTGCATGCTTTTTTGGTGAAAGATAAGGGACAAGACCCAACAGTGCATGCTAACAATTATGTAAGTCATAAAAAAAAATTAACAAAAGTTAGGGGGAAAAAGTGTCCTCGGAGAAAAGAATCAAATTTCCATTCCTACATTAAATATTTTGACAACCAAGGTAGATCTTTGCAGTCTCTCAGCGAAAAGGCTACATCATCACTGCCACAAAGTAGAATGAAACCAGTCAAATTAATTGAATTATTACATTCACTATTGCTAAAGAATTGTAGGTCATAATTTCTATACTCAAAAAAACGAAATGAGGAGTGAGCAAATCTCCTTTTCCACTACTTTCAGATCATTATCTTTTATGCATGTTAAAGGAGGCCAGATGTGAATATTATTAGTTCATGCATAAGAAAGGATTGCATTCACACTCCCAATCTTATTAAACAGATTGAGCCAGTTGCTGATCAGTGATCATATCTGTAACCTTAGGTCTTGACACATTTTCTCTTTGATTTAATAAAAGGCTATATTACCCAGGGATGAAAAAGAACTCTGTTCCATTTTTTGTCATGTAGCATGATATGATACTAATTGTAATCTTGATTTGTAATCCAAATGAAACTCCTTTCTTATTTTGGCTGCACCTCACTTTAGTGTACGCATCCATCTATCTACAGGTTCGCCACACTACAGAAATACTAGTACTCACTTAAATTCTTGAACCATTATTACTCATAAGGGTCATACTGTCATAGATCTAGTACATATGCTTAAACTACTCTCAAGTCTTACTACATTTCCTTCTTAAAGCAAACTTCCCAATTTTAGTTCTGTTTTCTTTTTTTGGTGTTAACCAGGTATTATCCCTCGAGCCGGGTAAGGCCACAGTGGGCAGCAAAGGTCTACCTAAAGAGATTTAACATTATTGCATTCTCAGGGCTGCATTTGAATTTTTTTTTTCTCGTTACATTTACCAGTGATTTATTAAATGTCCAAATTTGCTATGTAATGTGACTCGGATGAATGCAAAATTAAGTTGAGATCAAAACTACAGGAAATTGATGATTTGTTTGGTTAATTTAACTTCAAAGATACTAATATAATCCCACCGTCTGTTTGTTGAGAACTAACCTTGGGAAATTGAGCTGCAATTTTTGCAACCTGTGCTTCGCACCCGCTTCACACAAAATGATCCTGCATTCACCTAGCCTACAGCTGCAAATTAAATAGAATAAAGGCTTCTTAGATATAATAGCCATGCAACTAGGCTGGATCTCAAACACTTAGCAGTTAGCCTTGACTACAGTTGAATGGTCTGTTACTTATATTCAAGTTGAAAGCAAGACACCCCCTCCCCTCTTGTTTTCCCTTTTTTGGCCACTTCAACTCAGATTCATGTAGGAAAATAATAATCAAAATTCAAATAGTCTTACCCAACTTGCAGGAGGGTATCATATCCAGGAAACACTTCTCCATTGCTGGTACAGAGACATGATGCGGTCATTGCCAACTGCATCGTTAAATGAAACTTTACATAAGAATGATTATACAAATTAACATCTTACTTTTACCTAAGAATATATGTGTTAGTGTGCCACGGGGGGTGAGGGGTGCATAGCATTGGTAAAAGGACATTGGCAAACCAACATAGTGGTCAATAAGCTTCTAAATAACAGCCTTTTATTGTGGAAAGCCAATGCCAATATAACATTTTTAAGTTCGCCTAGAAATTTAATACGTATTGATTCATATGCAACCATAAAAAACTGTGTAATGCTATTAAACTGAAAAGGAGCTGAGGAGCAAGGTTGAAAGCACTTTCCACCTTCAATTTAAAGGTGGAAAAGTTTATGCGTGATCTGATGCAAAATGAGAATAAAAGAAGTTAATAACACAAAGAAGCTTCAGAAGCAGACCTTTTCAAAAGTTGTTTCCCCCATTCCTGTTTTGTAAAGCTCGTGCACCATAGCTGTCAGAAAAATTTTGCCTAGTCTGGAACAGTTTTTCATCACCTTCAAAATGAAAAAAAAATGAGGTATGTGATGTAAGAGAAATAATACGTTAGTCAGCCAGGTAAATGAATATATAAAAGTTCTTACAATTATGTCCCCAAGTAATTTCATGGAATTTGCAAGAAAAATCTGGCTATATAAAGGAAAGGCATTACCACTGGTTCCTATTTTACTTATTTACTATGCCCTATGACTGGTCCAGTGTTGTTGATAGTGGATGATGGAATGTGGCAGAAGGCATAAATCCACCATATAAACACATCATTGAGACCTATGGAACCGCCATGGCGGGCACCCCTTCAGATATTGCCCGTGGCAGTTGTCCAAAAATCCACCACACCATTATGAGTGCCATGGACACCATTTAACACACTGGCCACATAGGCACATCTGATGAACTAATAAAAATGCATTCATGTTTTTTCTTGATCATGCTATGCCAAGGCCGTATAAAACAGAATAAAGTCTCTCTGTTCATGGTATAATCCTCGGTTAAAGAAATAAGCTCACTTTTGCTAACAAAAGTGGATATCTGAATCAGATTAGAAACATTTGTTTAAATGTATCATTAGTAGCTTAAAATCTCATGACTTGGTTCAAAGTCATGACTCATTAGGAATCTTCTTCATTTAGGAAAAATAATTATTTGAAATGTCAGGAAAAAACTCAGCACGCTGCAAATTTCAACTCACTTGAATATGAGGTGCTTGGAACATTTCTTGAATGGCTGCCTCAACGTCTCCCATGCCAACAAGTCCTTTTCCTAGAGAGCAAACGCAAATGAATTAGTGGGTTGAAGCACTATATCAGACCGAAATCATTCGTACATGTAAGTGATGCTAACTTCATTTTAAAGTTAACAACTGCTTAAAATATTCCAGTATAGAAGACAAAAGATGAAAGATTTCATATTTTTAAATCAATTTCAAGCCTGCATACATAGGTAATAATGGAATAACAAATCTAGAAGAAGACTAAAAAATATGGTTGACATGTCATTAAGCTGACCTAAAGTAAAAGATATAATTTGGGTTGATTAGTTCATATCATGGACTTTTGTTTACTGGTTATATAAATTTATGCACGTGACGAATCAAACTAAGGGGTTTGCACTAGCCATATTCATCTGTTAGTATTGTAGACCCAATTTATAGTACAAAGTATTTACCACTATAATACCCCAGCTATTTGATCAACCTATTAGCACAAATAATTTGATTACGTTGTAAACTATATTTTTCAACATAATCAGCTTGAGGTAGTAGTTAAGTAATATAACTACTACCTAATATATTTATATACACACATGTGAGAAGGGATCAAATTATATCAATATAACATTCTATTTTTTTATGGCAATAGATGCCCCAAAGCAGATCTTGATGTCGACATATAGTTCGCTCATGTTGCTAAATGTGTTTCTAAGATCTTATTCTTGTGGACTTGCTTCACGTGACTTGCACTTTTAATATTCTTTTTTCCTAACTTATTCTTATGTATTTCATTTATCAACTAGATACCGACAACTGGTGCAAGATCCTCAATGCATGGATGGTTTAAAGTATCTGCTACTAACAGCATGCATATGATGAGAGTAATTACTTATTCTTAGGGGTACGTAAAGTGTTGAATATTTGTATTTCGATAAATAATCCATGGAAATTCAGTTTAGTTCCTGTCACTGCCATGTGACAAAGAATTCATTTTATTGATGCAGTCACATTAGTATTACAGAGAACGTTAAATTTATGATTCCAGCCATCAAGCCTCAAGCATCACAATGTAGATGAACAAAACATCACAATGCGAAGTTTGGCCTTGGATACTGAAATCCTATAAATTTTGAAATATTTCATATTGTTTTGTTCTTGAGTTGCTTATGTGGGAGAAGAGTTATCTGACTTACTTGCTTATTATTTTTTGGCTACTAGTATTTATACATGGCTTTAGTTATATGCAACCTTTTTAATATATCCGCATATTGTTTATAAATATGCATCAAAACAAATGACATGAACGGGTAACTAACTTGTAACGTAGGATATAGGATATATACCATTTTGAACATGATACAAAATTTATTTAATAAGTAGGAAACATCATGTGATCCCTCTTTCTCCTATGATGACATGCAAAATCTATAGAGCATCTTTGAATTATATACCTGCAGTAACATTATCTGGATTTGAAGCTAGGTTATTCGTATGATAATCTGCAATTTCAGCTGCACGTCTGCATATTTCCAAAGCACGACGTGCATCTCCTGAGATAGCTGCAACCTGGATAGTTAAAGATCACGTCAGATGTAAATCAACAAGCTATTGTACCAAAACAAGTGTCCAATGAGCATAAAAGATTAAAGGAAACCAATCTTGAAATGAGTTGGAGACTAAACTTTCTTGAAGCAAATTCTACAGCTTGCTTTTCAAATATATCAATTCCATTGAGGCGACTCGAAATGATTTCTTGAAGCTGCTGATAATTGTATGGTGCAAAGCAGAGCCTCTGGATGCCCATCCGGCTTGATATACGAGGAAGTAACTTCTCTGGAAGATCCATTGTATTTGCTATCCCTGAATTTATTACATTATTACCAAAGAATATAAGAATTTGTATTCCACAAAGGCATTGTGGTTGATATAATCATATGAAATCTGGTTATCTCACTGTTGGCATTACTACTGCTTTGCCGGAAGATCATAATTCTAAAAATATAATTGACAAGAGTTTTATCTTACCTATCACAATTAGCTTGGAATGTGGCTTGGTAGGCCAGTCAAGGATATTGTACAGAACCTGTGATAAAAGGAAAGTTATTGCAATCTAACTCAACATGTTAAAGAACGTGGACCTAATGACAAGTTTCGGAAACAGGATTTGTAAGTTACCGACTGGTTTCTGGTTACAAGAAGATCAAGTTCATCAATGAGCAAAATACACGGCCGGTCAGCCTCTTCTCCAGTTTTCTTCCCATCTACAAACCTTTCATTTAGCAAACGGAGTGCCTCTTTCCATCCGACCCTGTGTCCAGTAAATGCCTCATATATGACCTAAAATAGTATTAGAAGTTAGAACCATAAGATAATAACCAAGGAATATGGTCATAAAACCAAAAACAGTATAATTTTACCTTATAAATATTCTCTGGAGAAGCCAATTTCAGACCATTAATCTCTACAAAACAGTATGGTTTAATGTTTCCTGCATCAACTTCTGACTTCAAACTCCTCATTACTGAGAGTACACTCATTGTCTGCAGTTACACATGGAAAGAGGACTATAAGATAAGATTTGCTCCATGATAGCTTAACCAAAGCCTCACTGGATATTAAACTAAAAAACAATATAGCTAATTCTATAAGATAGTACCTTGCCAGTTCCTGGAACACCGTGAATATAGAGGCAACGCCCCAGACATTGATCGTTAGAAATAGCACCTTTAATGAATGTAGTTATCTCATCCATTTCTCTACATAAAAGCATGTTTTGATCAGTAATAGTAACTTATCATAGGTAACTGAAATATCAAAAAATTATGTTCAAACTTCAACATACTTATTTCTACAAGGTAAAGATTTAGGCAGTGATGCTAACAACAGTGAAGCCTTTGCTCTTTCAAGATTAGTCTGTTTGTGACACCTTATATGCTCTGGAATTCTTTTTGTGCCTATCTTCTGAAGTCCAAAGAACCGTCCCTTGTGCACATTCTGTATCATTTACACATTTATTTTCCATACAAAGTCATAAACACAAATAATTAACACAAACTAATACAATTGAATACTAAATCCATACAGCAGCTAACTGATGGCTTGTTAAAGGTTGAGATTGTGCAATTTTAATATTCTCCTCTTCATATTCAACATCTTCATCAGTATCAGAGTCTGATTCCTTGTTGTTGTTCCAGTCTTCGTCACTATCACTCTCTTCAGAATTCTACCATGTAAGAATATAAACTCGTCAATACTAGCACAGCTGAATGATCAGTCCTTTCACCATTCTACCGTGTATTAATAAACTCATTAATATTAGCACTGCCAAATGGTTAACTACTTTTATGAGAAGAATGATCCTTGTACATATATTTTCTGAGTTGATTACCTCTTTTTCATCGTCAATATCAGCCAAGCGTTTGAAACTGTGCCAATGGATGTCATATTCATATTCGCACAAGAAAACGTCATCTCCCTCATTGGTAGCTTTGGCATACAGCTTAGGGATCATTACGTAGCAATGTCTGAGGACAGATTCCATCTACATCAAACAAAGGGACACCATGATGAGCAAAAGGAGTGTAAGTTCTGGCTACTGTGAACATTATGCATGAGACTATAGAAATACAAATAATAGTCGTGAAATGCAGCACCACAAGTTATGTTAAATTTTATGTTGGGCAAACATCACACACGCTGAGGATAAAAGATGAAAAGACACAAATTTCATTGTTTGGCACCTATTCTTGCATTCACATAAACACTTCAACGAAATGTCAATATTATAAATTGTATGAAACTTAATAAATTCTACAAGCCCTAATACCCAACTCAGAAGTCCAAGGAATGATACGTAATTGCATTAAATACTATCACTACAGAAGTGGTACCTAAAGATTCACTCACTTTTTAGGGCTTGGGATCTCTCAATCTCAACTCTTCAGAAGATCCCTTTTATTAAAGATTGATACAGGGCTTCTTCCAAGGATAGGTAAATGCCAATTCCAAGGTTTTTGGAAAATGCCATTTCCTTCTTCTAAAGAAGAATGCGAGCTTGTCAACATTCAAGGATTAATTTGAAGCGATAAATTTCAATGTATGGGAAACACCAATTTTGATAACTCCAATGACTCTCCTACTTTATTTCCAAATATCAACTTATTATCAACATTTTAGGATGCCCTTTTCTATTTCATTTGATAACATTAGAGCCTACATTTCCCCTTTATTTTGTATGTGATTATAGTGAATACAACAGGAAAAGAAAAAACATAGTTCAGAAGCGTAATAGAAGTAAATTGTTGAGCTTCTTTTCAAACTATTTAAATTGACATGG
This sequence comes from Cicer judaicum, assembly GCA_037974835.1. Lineage (NCBI taxonomy): Eukaryota > Viridiplantae > Streptophyta > Magnoliopsida > Fabales > Fabaceae > Cicer > Cicer judaicum. The sequence goes on along the minus strand of JBBPBS010000633.1, from coordinate 2,786,652 downwards.
GTATGGCATTACACATTATACCCTAAGTTTTTAGTTTAGCAAATAGTAAGCTTTGATTACTTCAGAGCAGAAAAAAAGACAACCAGCACAAGAATATTAAAGTTTGGTAAGAGTCATTAAGGTATATAAAAGTTTGCCTAGATGTAGAGACATGATTGTAGACATGCTAAAGTAAACTATCAAAAAAAGCAATCAGTCCTTAATTGACAGCTATTATCTACCCAATTACACTCTAGCTCTATTATTTTTTTGTCCATCTAGATACCTTGAATTTTCTTTTCCAGAGTAGGATTCAAACTTGAATTGAGTATGGAGAAGAAAACCCAAGCCATCTAGATGTTCCATAATATCTACTATCAAACAAGTTAACTTCAATTTATTAAAAGATGGATTGATATAATGGAAGTACAACTAGGTCACTTTCATTCTAGCACAAAGTTAAATCATTTATGATTCATCACCTCAATGTTTGCAAAGTCATTGGTCCGATATAGCTCTCTGCTCAAGTTATGTGGTTGTCGTCCAACAGAAGTCTCTTCGGGGATCATATACCACCGTACTCGACACCGATAACTCCCATCCGCTTCTTTCCATATACTGCTCATATTAAACAAAACAGGTAAATAAACCTCATCGTCGAAATCAAAATAACTACAAAAGATATATCATACCTCTCCACACGAGCAGCCCACAAATCGCTTGATTGAAGCCTCTGACGCATTGTCCTAACTAACTTCTTACCCGCCGGAGGCTTTGGGAAATCAACATCTTTACCCATCTTACGACCCTCGCAGATCTCACATATCCAATCCCCCTCGGGAACTTCCTTCAACGGCGGCTTCAAGCATTTCAAATGAAACCCACCCAAACAACTATCACACTCAATCATAATATCCTCCCCAGAACTAAAACACAACCTACAATCCTCTACTTCAGGATCTTCCTCATCAGATGTAGCATCTTCTCTCCTCTTCACATAAACATCATTACCAACTTCAAACTCGCCACCATCATAAACAACTTTTTTATAATACTGCACCTTCCCAATTTTTTCCGCTTTACTCTTAGTTACACCTCTTGTTGTAACAGACGTTTTCTCAACCTCATTCTTTCTCTTTCTCTTCTTGATATCCGATTGTTCAGGCGATGTCGGAGCAAACAAAACCTTAGCGGATTCTCCCTTCGCATTTCTCTTCTTCAACGGTTCAACCGTTTTCTCACCATCCACCTTGTTCTTCCTACTTTTCGATAGTACGGGAGATTGTGGAGCGAATTGAATTTCATCTAATTCACCCTTCCGATTACTCGTCTTCGATAATTTAGTAGAATATTTTGTCTTCCGTACTTTAGTGGCACTTTTTCGTGTTGCAGTTTGGTCTTTGAGTGAGAAATCAAGACGAGATCTCGCTGCAGGAACAGAACTGTCTCCGATTTCTCTCCGCCTTTTCGGAGTTTCGTGTTGATTTAGGGATTGTTTGGATGCATCAAGGAGATGAGGGGTTTGGGGAGAATCGAAGAGGATGGAATTTAAGCGCGTGGATCTGCGAGTGGGTGCGGTTTTAGGAGTAACGGGGGAGAATTGTGATCGGTACTTGGGATTAGAGGGAGATTGAAGGGACTTGTTTGGAGTAGTAGCCATAGAATGAAATTGAAGTATGGCGTTGAGGAAGACGTGCTAGGGTTTTGGATGATGAATGAATGAACAAGCACGTTGAGGAAGAAGGAATGGGGGGTTGGAGTATATAAGAAAAATGGCGCCAATTTCCTATACGTTTTCCCCCTTTGAACATTTTTGTGGGCCGCTTTGCTGGGGCTCTACTTAGATACGGGCCCAATACAATACGTGAAATAATTTAAATTTCATAAATATTCTTTTTTACTGATAAAATTAATTAATATTTGACTAAATAAAAATAATATCAATGTGAAATTAAGATATATAAATATATTTCTAAAAGGAGATATGTAAATAACTAAATATAAATTAATATTAATTTTTTCGTCAAAAAAATTAATATTAATTATAATTCTAAAATAACATAATTAAAAACATAAGGTTTATAATCAAATTACTAAGTTTAATTGATTGATGATTTATTTGTAAAAAAGGATTGATGAGTTTTAGTTAAGTTTGTATCATAGATAATATTTTTATTAAAGAAATATATTTATTTTTTTAAATAGGTAAAATTCATGGAAAACAACATATGTTTAATGTGTTATGAATTTAAATGGGTAAATTTGCAAACAAATTCACATTACTCAAACTAATAGATTACAATGAAATAATGCACATAAATGTGATAAAATAAAAATGATTGAATTACATGTATCTTTATATTTGAAATATTAGATGACTAAATCATTAACTAATTTTGTGGAAATTTATATTTTAATTTAAATCAAACAAACACCATAATAAAATGATAAAAATAAACAAATTGTTAAGTTGCAATATGTTATATGAGTTCGACACTAGACATTAGTAAAAAAACTAACATGTTACAATATTAGTCTACCTCTATTAAT
>JBBPBS010000633.1:2768643-2784113 GCA_037974835.1 Cicer judaicum | reverse complement strand
AAAATCAAGACAACCAGAAAGTATTTCTACCCTCAACACGAGTTCAGATGCACTAAAAAAAACACTGATTATGTGTCATCAAAATATACTTGTACATGATTTATAAATAATTTATGTTGTTGGAATCTATACGTATCAACTTTTAAGTAGTGATAAATATTAATTATTAATAGTTCAAATATTTAGAAATAAATGCCCAACAAAAAGATTTTAGGATGTGTTTGGCTATGAAAATGTGAAAAAAGTAGGAGAAAAGAGAAACAAATTAGAAATATAATATATTTAAGATGTTATTTGGTATAAAAAAAAATAACTTTTTTGTTTGGTTGAATAGAAAATGAAAATAAATAAATATAATTATGATTGAAATGATAAAAATATCTTTAACTAAAAATATAGATAATTTATTCAAATTATTTTGACATACTAAGTAACTTTACAACAAAAACTAATGCACAAAACTGAAAATAAGAGAAAAGTAAAAAAAAAAAGGGTAGTTGTGGAAAATGCAATACAAAATGCAAGTTTTTTACTAACTAATACGGAAAATGATTCAACTATCGTATAATTACATGTTGTATAATTAAAAATATTATATAATTGATTTTTAATTAAAAAATTCAAAAAATAGATTAAATAATCATATATTTTAAAGTAGAAGAGTTAACTCTGTAAATTAATAAAAATTAAAACATCAAAATTGCAATAAACTAAAGAGATAACGAGAAAAGATAATATAGATTATTACTATAAAATTTATTCTACACTCACAACCAAATTAAATCAAGTATTTGAGGGTGGTTATTATTATTATTATTATTATTATTATTATTATTATTATTATTAATTATATTATTTAAGTTTTAAACATACATATGTGGTAGTAGCAGGGATGATTATTGGGTGATATTGCAAATAATTTTACCCTATCAATGCACATCTATCATAGAAAAATAGACCAAGTGAATAGTTACATTAGCTTCAGATTCTTATTGTAAGGTAAATTAATTTCTAAATTGATAAATACATATTTTAAACTTTTATCAGTAGAGACTATTATATAACATGTTTATTAAATATGTGATCTTGATGCGTTGATTTCGTATCAATGTCATCATAATATAAATTATTTTTTTTATGAAATTTAAATATTTTATAAATTAATTTACTAATAATTAATATACACATAATTATAATTACTTACATATTTATTTGTGGGATGAAAAAAATTAATTGAGAAATTTATCTCTAGGAATAAGACATTAATGTGAGATTAATGTTGATTAACAACATATTCACTTATAATATCACATCAAATATATAACAACAGAAATTTGAGTTATTTATATTTTACAATTAAAAAGTGAATTGACCAATACTTATGATTTAAGGAACCGATTTTTCTATTCACTATAACGAAAACATACAATAAATATAAATATACTTAAATGCATTTTTATCTTCTTATTTTGTTTAAAATTAACTTTTTAATCCATGTATTTATATAACGGAATTTTTGGTCTGGTGTTTTATAATATGTGGAATATTGTTGGTCACCTTCCATTTTTTATGAAGTTGTATGATTAATTACTAATGATCTGATAGTTATGTGATAGAACCGGATTGAATATAATTGGATTTATTTTTTATTCCACAGAACTTCACAATCAAAGCCAACCATGAGCGTGTGCAAGCTAACCAACAACAAAAGACCCAATTTTTTGTTATTTTTATTTTTAAGTATTATAGGGTCCCAAAAATACTACTAAAAGATTAAAGTTTACCATACACAAAAAATATATATAATCGAGAAACATAATTAGATTTTATGGAGAAAACAAATAGGTCTATATGTTTTGTCCAAAAAAACATTATCAAATTTTGAAAGTTATTGATAGTTTTTATTTAATTTATTTGTTTTTTATTTTATTGATGTTAATTATTTACAATTAAAATAACTAAATAATTAATTTTTATTTTTTAGTATTTTTCTGTTTGATGTCTGATTTTGAAGATTAAAACAAAATTTTCAAAATGTTTGAGACCACTATATTTTACGATCGTCTTTATTAAAACATTGCACATAATTTTATTTTATTAAATTCATTTATATTACATTATTGTCACGTCATTATTTAACATGTTACATTATAAAAAAAATAAAAAATGGATGGGAACAACAAAATTTAAGAGGGAAAAAACTCGATTTAAAAAATAAAGAAACTTAAATTAATTAATTTAATTATAATTATGGTATCTCTATTTTCACCGATTTATAAAATTAATCAATCTATTTTAAAAGTCGACAATTTAAATCTCTCAATTTTTGAACTAAAAAACATAATGATTTAATGTATTTCAAATAATGTGACATAATTTTATGATATAGAACGATATAGTTGTCTTAATTATTCATATATCGTTAATTAAATTACATAAATAAATAAAAATTAAATTTTAAAGTCAAATTTTTATTGAACTTTATTGTGATTTTATAAATATTAATTATTATATATATTTATCACGTGCCGAATTATTTAAAACATATCAAATCATAATTTTTAATTGAAAAATTAAAATTATCAAATTTTAAAACAAATAATCAAAATTGCACTAAAGTCAAATTAATTTTAAGCATAATAGAAAATTATCTTTTTATTATTATATCTTTTTTTGTTAAAATTTTACATTATACTGCACTACATTGAAAGAAAAAAAAAAATACATGTCTTACTTTTTAAACCCTATATATCGTTGCATTATCGGCATGCAATGAGGTGAATAATTTTTTTTTATGCAATAGGATATTACAGGATGCGATGATGTACCGATTTTAATTATTTTCTTCTTTCTCGTATTAACAATTAGAAAGTTGTTTATTTAATAAATTAAAATAATTACAATATTTTAAAAATAAAATATTATTAATAAAATAAAATACATTAAATTGAAGAAAAAAAATATGGTTGACTATATGTGTCTAAATTACATGTTATATTAATTTAAGAATTCCCTTTTATTTTGTAATAAAATTTAAATTATTTTAACAATTGACTTTTATTATGCAGATAAATTAGCAACTTAATTATATTTTGTTCACACCTTCTTTCTTTTTTTTATTCGGATCTAATAAATAATAATTATAAAGTAAATTATGTTATAAATTTCAAAGCAAATACATTAAATGGAAGAAACAAATACATCATATACATGTTAACAACGTTTCAACAGTGTTTTTTAGTATGGATAATCTATCACTCCTATTTTGCATATTCTAGCAACTAAATTTTATTTTGTTAACGACTTTCTCATATATTTTATCCGAATGAAATAAATGAAAGATAATAATAAGTAAACTATTATAATCAAATAAAATACACTAAATTAAAAAAACAAAATACATTAAATTAAATAAAAAATACCACAAATAAAAAAAGTCAAGTTTAAATTAATGATTTCTATTTAAATATCACTCAATTCCACATCTAAAGATCGTCAAACTATTATAGTCATTTAAACATATTGTTCTAGTTGATCCTTATTTTGATTATTATCTTCATTATAACCTACATATGAATTATAACTCATACTACATGCATCCATATAGTTTTGAGTTTTGAAGTTATACATTGACTAAAAAACAACATAAGCCTACTCAAGAGTTGTACAATGAGTTCTAAACAAATTATAGAAAATCCCTCTATCCCTCAAATGAATGAGTATTAGTATTGTTGGCATTAGAGGAACCTGTACTACTGAATCAATATATGTGCATATTCATGAGTATATTTGCATATTCATGTAGATGTGGTGACGGTGATAGACATAATATGGAACTTGTGTAGGTTATGCGGGTGAGGTGATGATAAATAAAGTGTTTGGTGTATGGTTTGTTGTTGTGATGTCAAGTGAATATGATGAAGATTGCAAACGTGAATCATACATATATAATTTAATTTGATGTCTAAATTAATTTATATATTCTTCACATAAAACATTTTTTACGAAACATCGTCGAAACACGGTAAATTTACTCAAATTTGACATATATTTTTTTTAATGTATTTATCATGAAATTTATAATATAATTTATTTTATTATTATTATTATTATTATTATATATTAAATTCAGAGAAAAAAATAAGAGAAAATTGTAACAAAATATAATTAACTTAATAATTTATTTACAAAATAGGAGAATAGTTGTTAAAATAACTTAAATTTATCTATAAAATAGAAAAAATTATTAAAATAATATAACAAATTATTATTTAAGCACGTGTAGTCAATCACATTTTTTTTCTTTAATTTAATATATTTTAGTTTTTTAAATATTATAATTATTTTAATTTATTAAATAAAAAAAATTAAAACCTATACACAGTAGTATCCCCTTTGTTGTCTTCCCTTCGTCGTCGTAAGTTCATAATGCGATAATATTTCAAAAGTAAGGGTATTTTAACTTTTTTTTTTTTACAGAAAATAGGATAATATGATTGTAAATTTTTTTAAAAAGAATATAATAATAAAAAAAATCCAATAGAAGGATAAAATTTAATCCATAAAAGTAAAATGTATTAAGAGAAATGTTATTTAAACACAATTTTAAACACAAATACTGAATACCTATACTTATACACATTTATACATTTTTATATTCTCTCATCATTAATACACTCTTATTACTCTCTCTTAATTGATTAACAATAAAATCAAATTAAACACTACAATCTCTCTCTCCTCTCTTTCTTTTCTCTCTCTTCTCTCTATTCCTTTTCATCTACATCCATCTTTTTTCTCTCTCATTCTTTTTTTTTTCTCTCTCTCTCTTTCTTTTTAGTTCGAATTCATTAACCAAGTTGTTCACAACATTAACCATGTTTCTTAAAACAATTAATCAAATTTATTTTATTTGATTAGAATGACCAAACATTTTGTTCAAATCCGTTAACCACATTGTGCAAGGAATTAACCATATTGTTTTAAGTCATTAACCAAGTTTATATCTTGTTTGATTATATTATCCAAGTTTTCAATTCGAATTCATTAACTAAGGTGTTCACAACATTAACCATGTTTCTTAAAGCCATTAACCAAATTTATATTGTATGATTAGAATGATCAAAGTTTATGTTTAAATTTATTAACCAAGTTGTGTAAGGAATTAACCATATTATTTTAAGTCATTAACCAAGTTTATATTTTGTTTGATTAGAATGTTCAAGTTACTTCATAAAAAACTCCATTAAAATAAGTAAATAAAAAGAAAAATGAGAAATTATGAAAGAAAAGAAAGATGAATATGTGAAATATATTTTTATAAAGAAAAAAAAAATAAAAAGAGAAAGAAATTAAAGGAAAAGAGATATTATGTGGAAAATAAAAAAAAATAAAAAATTAAATAAAGAAAGAGATTATATAGGAGCCACGTGGATTTGTGTTTGTATTTATGTTTAAAATTGTGTTCAAATATCATTGCTCATATATTAAATACTCCGTCGACAACGACGTGTTGTACATTTTAATAAAAACGTGTGACCGTATCTTCCCTGTCCTAAATATAAATGCGTTTTTTTCCTTTTTTAAAGAAATAAACCCTTAATCATTTATCTTTTTGTCTCAAAATCCGAAATCGCTAAAATCTAGTGTTCCTTTGTGTATCATAGAAACCAGTTAGCTTGTACCAAAAATGGAAGATGCCGAAACGAAAGGAAGAATCGAGGAAACTGTCACGAAGATCTTACAAGAATCAAATATGGACGAGGTTACAGAATCCAAGGTTCGAAAGCAAGCCTCCAACGAACTTGGCATCAACCTATCTCAGCCCCATTTCAAATCCTTCGTGAAACAAATCATTGAAGCTTTTATTCAACAGAAGCAACAACAGCAAGAGGAAGAAGAAGAAGAAGAAGAAAAAGAAAAAGAAAAACAACATCACAAACAAGAGGGAGGTGTTTCCAACGACAGTAAGTTGTACGATGATTCTGGCGATCTTGTCATTTGCGAGGTCTGTTTCTTCTTTTTTATCATAATTTTTTTCTTTGATTTCACTGGTTAATGTTATCACTGATGAATTATTGAGAAAAGGGTTAATCTGGAATATTGTTTTTGGTTTTGGATTTCAGCTTGGAAAAAAGAGAAAGGTGACTATTCAGGAGTTCAGAGGGAAAACATTTGTCTCCATTCGTGAGTTTTATATGAAAGATGGCAAGGAACTTCCTTCTTCTAAAGGTACACTCGGATTATGCTTTTCTTTTATATGAGGAGTTTTATTTAAGTTTTAAACTAATTAGCTGAAAGTAGGACAAGAAAAATAAATTATTTGATGCTCAGTGATTTCTGTATGCACAAGTTCAATGCTATGTAGGGATTTTATGTTTTCTCAAAGCATGTTTGGATAAACAACTTAATTAAGTGGTTATAGCATATGTGCTTTTCATTTATGTGTTCATGTATAAGTAATTTCCATAGCAAGAGATAAAATAAAATCAAACTGGTCTCATACAATCTATAATTGTTTTTATAGATTAGTAGTATCATAGAGAGCTTATGGAAATAAACTGAAAACCAGATTACAAACATGTCGTTATATGTTTCCATAAACTTTTCCAAACAATCTCACGAGTGTTTATGCCAACAGGTAAGCTCAAATAAATAAAACCCAAGTCGTTTCATTATGGGATTGTTTATTTTGAGTATGTTATTTCTTGTTCTATGATGTTTTATGCACGCCTTCCATATACTATGCATTCAAAATCTTAGGCATTGGCCATGGCTATATGATATTAATAGTTGCAGTTTTGTTTCAAATGTCTTCGATTTCAGTATCACTTTAGCATTTCTCATAAATGTTTAGTTGGGCCCAACAAAATTTATAAAGTTTGGACTTTGGAGATTTAGTTGTGGATTAAGTTGAGCTTTTCAAGTGTAGCACTTGTTGTGCTCATTTGATACCTTAGAAACATTAGGATCAACAATGGGTTGGTGTCTCGCTGCCAATATTACTTAATTCTGTTAACAGGATTGGTCTATATTTCATTACACTGGTCATGAAGGTGTCATGATTGAAACTACATGTCTTATATTTAAGATTGACTAGTTATAATGTAGAAATCTCGGCGTTGCACTTGGCATGGCAAAACTCATCCAGTTGAGAACTTGGTTTTAGCTTGGAACTGAAATGTTTATACACGTTAAAGCTTATCTAGTATTGCATTAGTGTAATGGGAAGCTCTTCCCCTGTAACATAGGATGACTAGTACTGTTCTATGTTTGATTTTCCCAAATTGACGCTTTCCTGGCTGTCATGCTCACATGTGATTCAACAAATAGATATTTTTACCAAGAAATTCAGAAGCTTTTCTTTTCTTATCAAATGTAGAACTAAAACTATTTTTACCGCTGCACATGTTAGGATGGTACATCTGAGGGAAATTAGTCCAATAGTTAGAAATAGATGGATACTAAGAGAAATTATATATAGAAAAAGCCATTAACAGATGTTTTGTTTAAAATGTTCATCAGTAGACTTGATTTATGACTCAAATTCTTATTGGAACAATTATTGGCCAAACTTTACTTATCTCTTGTTTGAACTCTGGATTCCTAGGGCCTCAGTCCTAGAAATCAGAGGGTTCAAACCAAAAAAGACTTGACATTATGACGCATAGTAGTTCATGTAGCCAACTAAACATAGCGAGTGAAAGCTTAGATAGTTAGATTGTCGTTGAGTTCATTTGTAATTTTTTCCTTACATGACACACAGTCTTTTCTATAGTTGAAGGTTGTTTTCTGAATATTAATTTTTCTTTGTTGCAGGAATAAGTTTGACCGAGGATCAGTGGTCAACCTTTAAGAAAAATGTGCCTGCCATAGAAAAAGCCATTCAGAAAATGGAGTCACACGTATAAGGATGCAGGGATTTCCATCTGCAGATTGAACTATTCATGTTGTAATCTAATGAATGGCCAAACCACATTTTTCATGGAGATACTGAGTAGATATCTCAACTCTTAAGTGATGTGGCATTGCTTTTCTGTAATCGGAATATCCTTCTCATCTACATGTCCTTTTGATACTGCACCATTTTGTCTAGGACTTGAAATCACTATGAATCCTGTTTTGTTATGTTTATTGAAACTGGAGTAGAGATATTTTAGGAAGACTCTAGAGAAGGTGGATCAATTGCTATTGAATACAGTAATATGGTATTTTTTTCATTTATTATGTCAAGTTATGTTTTCTTCTGTTAGTTCTTTGTGGTGGTTTTGGCCTTTGGGTTTAACTTGGTAATATGTTGATGACTGGCTGCACACTTCCCCCTTGAGTAGGCATCGTTTGGTTTGAGTACAAAAGACTGCCTCTCAAGTGGTATTTGTGTCAATTCACCCTTGCCATTTAAACGTATGATTACTAGATTAGCATTCTGCTAAGAACAATAATACTTCCTCCATAACACAACAACTGTCACAATTGACTATTTAAAACAAATTAAAAAAATATAATAAATTTAAAAAATGACGACTTTACTAAATTGTCCTCATTAACTATTTATGTATTTTTTGTTATTATAAATGTTAAGCAAAGAATAACAACTTGAGAGGAATGTACATAATAATATTAGTTAGAGGGCACAATTAGAAAATATAAATTAAAGTTATATTAAAAATCAAAAGTGAAACAATTTTATAATGGGACAGAAAGCATTACAATTTTTGTTGCAAACTCGAAATTATTATGGGACAGAAGAATTACAAATTATTTCTAATGACATTATAACCTTAATATAAAAAGCTGTAAATATTCAAAATATATGAATCAATATACAACTTTCTCAATATTTAAAATCTCAATGAACTCAAAGAAAGCCTAAGCATTACAAATTTAAAACTTTAGATTAAAACGTTAGATATCAATTTCCCATACCAATACTGTCTCCAAATTTGTGTTATCCAATGCTAATGATTTCTTAAAACAGTCCACTCAATCCTCTCCTTTGGAGTCCCTCCCATCAGGGACATAACCTGCCACATGCAATGCCATTTTGGTTATTCCTAAGGCTCCCAATGATTATTAGTTAATTTAGTATTATGAGCCATTCATAACAGAAACCAACAATTACTATCTATCACTCTGAAAAGTCTTCAATTAACACTTACATTCATTGTATATCATTAATATTTGGACTAGTCATCCAAATATTTTCATAAATTGAGACCCTACAGCTAAGCATCAGCAAGCTTAGATGTACCTAGAATTTCTAAACATATCTAATGAGGCCATATTTATAGACCTTGTTGTTAGGGAAAACCTAACATCATCAATTTATCATACTCATGAATTGCATTATCGAGTATGAACTAGGAAGCATCCTCTTCAAATTGGATTTTCTACAGCAGACTGTAGATCAATAGAATAAGAAAGAAAATGGTTTCCTTTTCTTAACAGGAACTTAAATCTTAATTAGAACCTTCTTCTGTTGCAGCAGCAATGCTTTTAGTAAATTTTCCAGAGTTAGCATGCGCCAAGAATGCATTGAAGAATGTTGTTGGCTTCCATCCAACTTTCCAAGTGCTCGCGATTCGGCTCTTTGTAGGACTACTAGTAGAATATGCAGTTGCAGCTATCCTCATCTTCTCAATTAGTGCTTCAGTATTCACCTGTTCTGACAAAATCTCCTCAAGTTGTCTTGTATCAATCACCAACTTCACTTTCCAAACACCATTCTTAGCTGATGGCAGCACTTCAAGAGCCGAACCATTCGATAGATTCTCCACGTAATCACACGCTGCAACGCGCCCTGAGTTCTTTAATCTCTCATCATTCTCACCCTTCAACCCTGCATGATCTCTTTGAAGCAGCTCTTGTTCTGAAACTCCATCGTTGCAGCTAGTTATTCGGTTATTTTTCACCTCCTTCAAGGGAAGAAGATAATAAAGCATACCATAGCTTAAGTTTTCTTGCTCTGGCAACGGCGACGACACATTTCCTTGTCGGAAAACACCGTAGCCGGTGTGATTTTGGAGGACTTGAGAAACTGTTTTTGGACCTTTGAATTGTAAAACAGAACCACTGTCAGTTAGAACTCTGATAGAGTGGTGACATTCTCCAGTAGTTTCCTTGAATGAACAATTTCCCATTTTTGATAAATTTGAGTGATGTTTCAAAATTTCAGTGTTGTTACTGTTTGAATAACATTAGAGGAGTTTGTTTATATTGTAAGTTTGAAATATCTTGTTTTCGGCAAAAACTTGTCTTCATAGTGTCATTGCACGTTAGTTACTGTCCTGTTTTTAGATTTGTTTATTTTTGTTTTTGTAGTTTTGTTTATATTAGAGGCTCCCACGTGAAATTGGACCGTTGGGGATTTGCTTTGACAAACGTTGGATTTTTGTGATAACAACTTATCCAAAGGGAAAACAACAGAATAAGAGGTAGATTCTTTAATTTAGTATTAATATTTATATTAACTTATTAAGAAACAAAAGCACATTTCAATTTCAATTATATGCGCCAGAGGCTCTGTATCCACCTATGCTATGTGTTGGCTGTTCAAAAGATGCATTAATCAACCACGGTGCTTGGAATCAACTTTTTTTAATAAACCAATAATATTTGTGCTAGACTAATGTTACTATTGAAGTAAATAATTGAAGAGAGAAATTTTACATTTGAAGGAATTTGATTCCATTAGCACGCTTAAAAATGGACGTTCCTAGTTATTTTTAGTTAATTTCATGCGTCATTGTTTTTAATATGGATATTTGTATTTTATTTTTGGATTATTTATGGCAGACTTTGTAGTTTATATAATTTTTTTAATAACTTTTTTGGCTTCAAATAACGAATATTCTAAAATTCCTAAATTTTTTTTTATAAAAGATAATGTTTGGAAAGCACAATGTTTTATAGTTTTCAAAGACTGAAATCAGAAATATTTATTTCAGACAGCACTCACTTGTATTTCAGAATTTTCAATGAAATAGTAAAAAGACTATTTTGTAATTTCAGTTGTTTTGTAGGAGTATAGAGTGGCTAAAGTGTCCCAAATAGATTCTCCTGATAAGTGATTCCAAAGTGTTTTGGGGTCCAAATGGTAAGTGATGCCAATTAGTAAGGCCGGGCATCGTTTGATATATGGGCTCATGATTGGGCTGCAAGCCTGCAATTTCGATACTTGTTAGCCGGAACATATCTTATAAAAGCATAAAATTAATAATACATGTATTATGAAGCAAGGTAATACGTCAGGAAAATAAGTAGCCACAATTTTAAGAATGGAGACAAAAATGAAAAATAAGTAGCCATAGCCCACAACCAAGCAAAAACATTCGACTGAGGTGGATGTGGGGTGTGTCTGGGTGGTCCACGTAGAGAACACAGTTGCCAGACGTTTATCTTAAGGACTGCATGTTTCCTACAGTCATTATCATCACTCACAGTCTAGTTTTTGTCCAATTTAAACTTAACTAGACGGATAATCCTCTATCAAAAGCCACACATATTTCATATCTCACACTAACCACGCGTGTACCAATCTTATTGGACTCTTATAATTATCGTTATCTTCAAATTAATTTGTTTGCTCCTTAATTATTCTACGGTAAATAAATGTTAAATCACGCCAATATCGCTGTAATTTGTAACGCTATTATTTAGTTTCATTTAAGTAGTTTCACGCTGATGTATATGTTTTTATTTATTTAACTGCATTATTTATTTTAAATTATAATAATTAAATTATTTTAATTATTAATATTATTTATTATTTGGTTAAAAATTGTAGTTATGTAAATTATTTATAAATTACTTTTCAAAATTATTTTAAAATTTAAAATTATTTATTTAAATTATAATAAATAAATTATAAAAAATAAGTAATTATTTTAATTACAGTATTAAAAATAAATTAAAAAGTATAATAAATCAAACTACTCAAAAATAACTACAAACTTATAATTTATAAGCTACGGAATTATAAGTTTCAAGTTCGTTTTACTGTCTTGTGAAACAGAACCTATAATTAATCAGAGTTTAATAAAAAGTCGAAATCAGATACCCATCTTCGATCTTAAATAAAACTTCTTCAATAATTGAGTCAAACCAGCAATATTTTAACTATTATCTAATTTGAAAATATATCAACCACAAATTATGAAAATATCAGCAACCTGGCTAATAATATATTCTGTCAATAAAATAAGTATTCGATTCCAATTGATTATGATTATACCCTTTTTTAAAAAAAAAAAAAAATTCTTAAATATAAATATATTTGTAATTATCATATATATTAATAATTATTTTAAGAAAAATGCTAAATAGTGCGAAGGGATATATATCGAGTGAAATGTGAATTCTACGAATGACTTATTTTACTTTTGGAAACAAATTACATTAGATGCGACGGTCATTTCTCCCATTTATTATTCTTTTAGGAAACAAATAACAAGATTGTAATTAAAGTGATGGCCATAGAACTAGAAGCATCTAGAAAACCTTCTCTTCAGACTCGTTGAATCCATATCTTCCCTTGATAATATTGTAAATTGAATAAAATTTTCATGTAATAACAACACCATTTAAGGATCTACAATAGCTTAGTCCTTTTGCAATATTAAATGGTTGAATTCTTAAAAGAAAATGAAATTTTGAAGTAGTGAGTATTGAGTGCAGATGATATGAGGGTCTTAGGCTCTTAGGTGAGGCGTGAAGCCAAACAGATTAAAATGCGAAATAATTCAATTAATTTAATCCAATAACTTTTTTTAAAAC
Organism: Cicer judaicum; assembly: GCA_037974835.1. Classification (NCBI taxonomy): domain Eukaryota; kingdom Viridiplantae; phylum Streptophyta; class Magnoliopsida; order Fabales; family Fabaceae; genus Cicer; species Cicer judaicum. Next base: position 2,771,339 of record JBBPBS010000633.1, on the reverse strand, counting down.
AAAAATAAAAACCATAAACTACAGCATACAGACGTGTGCATATTCGTGCAAGTGAGATTCGTAGATACAACAGCTGTCTTTTTTTAAACATATAATATATTAATACTATATTATTTTATCTTAAAAAATTAAATGTCATATAAAAAGTCAACATTTATACATAAGGTAATTCAATAATAATAATAATATAATGAATTTTTTCTTAATTTATATAAAATATATTATACCGATGCGTATAATTTAGATAGATGAAAGAAGTGTATGCTATTTTTGTTTTAAATTTTATTGGACAAATATTATATTTTGATAGAAAAAATTTAGAGTGAAAAACTAGTGTCCATTTAAAGTGTTATAAATATTTGAAAAAATTGAAATGAATTATATTTATATTTTAAGCGACAAATATGGAAATATATTGTAATCAAAAAAAAGATTATTTATTTTGACCAAATTATAGTTTGTTTTACGGTGAGTAGAGAATTTGATAGCCATAGTTAGTCCTATAATAAGATAAGTGTAGTAAATGGATTATATGTGTGTGAGCATTTGAGTAAGAGTCACTCACTCCAAGCAAGCAAGCATTGCCATTTGACGATAAGACAAACACAAACACAAAAAACAAACAAAGAGGAAATGGGCTGTGCTTCCTCTAAACGTATCGACGCAACCGCACCCCTCGTTTACCAACCACCACCGACGAGTTTCGCTGTGTTCGACATCAACGCCATCGAAGAGCCATGGCTTAAACATCTCAACAACAGCAACAACAACAACTTATCTCAAGAAAAACCTTCACTCCCTCCCCCTATTCTTCAAATTCTCGATGCCACTGAAAAATCTCCCCAATCTTGGGATGAAGTTAGCAAAACACTCCAACACCTCAAACCAACAGTTCAACCACCATCACAATCACCACCGCCACCACAGTCACCACAACAACAACAACAACAACAACAACAACAACAACCTCAACCTCCTCGCAAGGTTGCTTCGTTCCACACACTCGAAGAGTTAGATTCAAAATTATCCCCAATCAAAGGGCAATCACCACAATCGACGAACGAAGTTGTCGTTAATGGCGTTAAAGAAGAAGAGAATCGATTGATGAAAACAATGAAACCTTCGGTGTCTTCGAAATTGAAGGACAACATATTCATAGTGAAAGACAGATTGGAAAAGCAAAAAGAAGAGAGAGAAACGAATTTCGAGAGGCTAAGGAGGGACCCACTAAGTAACTACCCAGAAAAATGTCCACCTGGCGGAAACGACGCCGTAGTGATATACACAACGTCGTTAGGAGGAGTTAGAAAAACGTTCGACGATTGCAACAGAGCGAGAGACTTATTGGAAAACCACAGAGTAATATTCGACGAGCGTGACGTGGCACTTCACGGAGAGTTTTTAAAAGAGGTGAAAGAGTTGTTATTAACGGAAGAGGAAATAGAAATAGGGAATGGGGTAGTGTTACCGAGGGTATTTGTGAAGGGGAGGTATTTGGGTGGGTTGAACGAGTTGGTTGAGTTGAATGAAACGGGTCGACTCGGGAGGATATTGAATGCGACACGTGTGGAGAGAGGGGTTGGGAGACAAGGGTGTGGTGGGTGTGGTGGTGTTAGATTTGTTCCTTGTTTGGATTGTGCTGGTAGCTGCAAATTGGTGCTTAATACTAATACTACTAATCAAGTGCAGAGGTGCCTCAAGTGTAATGAGAATGGGTTAGTCCATTGCCCTACTTGTCTTTGAGTTTCAATACTACTCATCAACTTCTTCTTGTAATCATTTTCATTCATGTTACCTACTACTGTTTTCTTCATCAATAAAATCCTACTCTCAACTTTTATGGACTTTTTTATTATCTAATCACATTCAATCATTGTTAAGCTTAAACTCATTCTATCTATTATACATATTCCACCGCTTCAAATTTATCATCGATTGACCTATTTTTCTTACGAATAATATGTTTATACCCAACACTATAAGTAGCGTCATGGATTCTCGCTGCAAATCATTTTATATTATTGATAACTAATATAAATTCTATATTGATTGAATAGTTATTTTATGGCAAAAACACATTAATATCTTTTTATTAAATCAAATCATTCTTGATATTTTGTTCTTAAAAAAGTATGTTTTCTCATTTTTTTTAAGATCCAATGAACCATCGATTTTAAGAAGATAGAAATAAGTAACTTCAAAAATTTGTGGTAGTTGTATAATTGTCTATGTTTGTAGAATTATGAGAAATTCTTTAAAATTATTGCAATAAGGTTGTGATCGAGGATTCAAGATGGTTGGGTTATATGTTGAAAATGCTAACGTATACGATAAGTTTGTTTGTTTGTTTAAAATTTTAAAAAATTATTTTTCACTTTGTATTTTTAAAAATAATTTTTATAATAATTTATTTAAACATAATCAAAATTGTTTTAAATTTATTTATTATTGATAAAAAAACTATAACATTTAATAATATATATATATATATATATATATATATTTAACATCAGAGATTTTAAAATGATAAAAATTATTATAATTTCTTAAAAGATATTTTTCAAAAATAATTTTTATAAATTTTTTTAAGATAACTTCTCATTTTAATTATATACTATCTTATATTAGCCATTAAATGAGAAATATACAGCAAAGAAATAACAAAAGAAAGGGCAACCAGAAATAGGATAGCGGTG
>JBBPBS010000633.1:2724439-2760366 GCA_037974835.1 Cicer judaicum | reverse complement strand
AAATTATAATAAATAAAGAATATGGGTAGAAAATAATTTTAATTACAATAATATGAGTAAAATTAAAAGAAAAAATGATAAATTATAAACTAAAAATTTATAAGTTACTTGAAAAAGTCTGTTAAGAAACAAAACTCATAACTTAATAGTTATAAATTTGTTTTTTAATTTTGTTAAATATAATCTTATAATATATTTTTATCTCTCTCGTAATCAAACTATTATTGATTTTAGCACAAACATATTTTTATCTCTCTCGTTATCAGACTATAATTGATTTTAACACAAATTTATATGTTTGTATTTTTATGCGGCGTCCACATATGATATTTTAAATATAATGTGTAAATAACACAATTTTAAATTTATTGAAATTTGTATTCTACTTTTATAAATTGATATATTTAAGTATTATCAAATCAATTAATCGATAATTAAATGACATATCTTTAATGAATCACTTTGATTAGTTTATAAGTTTAATACTATCATAATTTTAATATTTGTAGTTGGAGTCTATTTTGATTTGTTATATTTTTAATTTTAAAAATAATTTATATAATCATTTGAGACTAAATTGCTTATAATTTTTTTAATATGTAATATATTAATGCTAACATGGACAAGTTAGTGGGAAACTAACTCAAACATTGGTTAAAATTTTGATAATATGAATATACTCTTTTCTTTAGAGTAACGTGGAAGTTGTATAATTTTAAGGATATAGATATTTATTTCAACAACACATTAGCTTTATATAATACTTTTTTAGGGATGATAACCTAAAGGCCTCCCCGACTATCAAGATTCAATTTTATCACAAAAAGTTCAAACATAATGTACTACATGAATGCAAAATATGATAACATGCATACAAAATATTTGTATATGAATCTTACTACTAATTAATTATTTATAATTTATCATTTTTCTTAATCGATTATTAACTTTTTCATAATTAATTATCTTATCTCTTTTATAATTTTCGGTCTTGGCTACTATCTTAATCTATTAATTAATCATGTCTACTATTTATTATATCTTAACTTAAAATATTCAATTAACTATTGTATCGAAAAGTAGAACAAAATGCAGTTTATTCAAAACCGAAATACTATAAACAATATTTGTCACCGTTCATCATCATCAAACATATAATCACACACATAATTCAAAATTAAGTACCAAACATTATAATAATCCCAACAATATCAAATATCAACAACATATGATTGATTGATGATAATCTATGTGAAATTAACTAAATCACAAATTGGTTATAATAAAAAAAAAAAAACAGTTGAACCCAATAGTTTATTTCCAATGGATCTTTACTTTAAATAAACAACCAGGAGGGACTCAATTGGCCTTATCGAGACAAATAAACTTCAAAAAATAGTAAACCCGTATTGAATAAACAACCACAAATTAATTTATTGTTGTTGTTGTTGAATATTTGAAAGTCTTGAACTTGGTTCACTTCCTTGTTTTTTCTTGTGAGGTCTAAATTTAGGAAAGCAATTGGTAGAGTGAAGTTGTCCCCTTATGAGCACATTAATTAAAGGGAAAGTCTTCCAAACTACTACATCTAGTCTTTATTAGTAGTAAGAAAAATCTTCTTGTGATTTTTTGTCCTTTATTACTCCATCCATCCATAACTATTTGCACATGTTGAGAGAAAAATTTGTCTATAAATATAAACTACTAATGCATTTATTATTATTTTTTAAAATTTATTCATATTAATATTATTAATTTATATTAAAATATAAAAAATTAATATTAAACACATCTATTTACGATAGATAATTTAGTAAAAATAACTCGCAAAACATACGTACATATTAATTACACATTTGCCGATACTTTTTTCAATAAAAGTTTATAAAAAGGGAGAAAGGAAATATAAGAAAAAGAAACTTGTTTCAAGTTACATTAATTTCCAAAATTCTTCTTATACAAAAAATTCGCCAAAATTCTTGTTATGCATCTATTTAATGTAAAATAATGAATATATTTATACATTAAAAATTAACACAATGGATATAAAGCATTTAATATTAGTGATATATTTTAAATAATGTTAAATAAGGTACTTGGTATTTGTGTTTTTCGTTTTTGTTTTATTTATTTATTTATGTTAAGCAGGGAAGGAATGTTACCGAAAAAATAGCATGTTTCTAATTCCTTACATATTCCATATGAGCAAGTGTCGCAAAATCATTAATTGAATCTAGTAATGTTAAAAAAAAAAACCAGCATGATCTTGAATTCCACTTAGGGCATGAATGGGGCGAAGACAACTACTGAATTGTGTCCACCAAATCCAAATGAGTTGGAGATAGCTGCAGAAAACAACAGCAATAAAAATCGGGAAATACATGTAACAAATTGAAAGTTTATATTGGAAAAAATAAATTTAATTTTTAAATGAATTAATACGTGTAAAAATATTTTATACGGATAATCAATTATAATTATTAATAATATTTGATTTTATCATAATTATTTATAAAGTCATCTACATAATTATGTATAATTTATGTACTGTGTAATATTTTTTCATATTGACAGTGTTTACAAATTAAACTCTTAAAAAATTGAATTAGATTCTTAACAAATATCTTTATGACTTTGTTAGCATTTTTTATTTTTAAATATTATTCACTCTAATTGAAAAGTATATTTTCTGTTAGCATTTATTTATTTATTATTTTCTTTTTCATCGATTTTTATTTTGATTTTAGATCGGATGGATGGAGTACATACCAACGTTAACTTCATGCTTCTTCTTAACACCAGGGACGGTATCAATTGTAACTTCGTCCTCCAAATTCTGTGGAAAAAGAAGCAATAAGATGAAACAATATTTGATTATTAAGATGAATTTTGAGGAGAAAGATCGAGAATAATACATCTTGGTTAATGGTTGGATGCAACCAGCCAGTTGTTATTGCTTTTATGGTCACTATTGCTTCTAAAGCACCAGCAGCTCCAAGACCATGACCTATCATTGACTGAAAATAAATGAAGAAAACATTATGATTCAAATTTCAATTTCAACAAATAGATAATGTTGTGATTCTTATGATTCTTACCTTAGTAGCATTCATTTTCATTTCTGATGTATCCTTAAAAACCTTTTTGATTGCACAAACCTCAGCTAAGTCACCGGCTGGTGTGGATGTGGCGTGAGCATTCAAATAGTTCACCTTTTTAGTTTACAAAATTACCAAATTAATTAATTAATTATGATTCATTGATATGAGTGATTAGTTGTGTATGATATGTTGTTTGTTACCTCTTCAGGGGAAACTCCAGCATCAGCTAAACTATTCCTTATGCAAGATGCAACTCCAAATCCATCAGGTCTTGGATCAGTCATGTGATGAGCATCACATGTTATGGCACCACCCAAATATTCAGCAATTATTTTGGCTCCTCTCTTTGTTGCACTCTCCAAGCTCTCCATTATCTGCATTTGAATTTCATTAGGTGAAAATAGAATCATTCAAAGAATAAGGCAAAGTGCATAATAAAAAAAAGATTGTACGAACGAGAACAGCAGAGCCTTCACCCATGACAAAGCCATCACGATGTATGTCCCATGGTCTTGAAGCCATTTTGGGATTTTGATTCCTTTGAGACAAAGCCCTGCAAGCAATAAATCCACCAACAGTAGAAGGTATTATTGATTCAGTACCACCAACAACCATAATATCTGTTTCACCTCTTCTAATGTGATTTCCAGCTGCATGAAAACAATAATTTGCTGATGCACATGCACTTGATATTGAATAATTCGGTCCCATTAACCCTCTCTCCATAGCCAACATTGCTGAACCCATGTTTGGTAAGAAAAATGGTATGAAATATTCTGATATTTTTTTATGTCCCTTTTCTATTAGTGTTTCTACAGCATTGCTCATTGATGATGTACCTCCCATTCCTGATCCCACTATAACTCCTATTCTTGTTTTGTCCATCTGTTTATTTTTTAATTAAAATTCAATTAATATTAATTCAAATATACATAATTAAAAAAAAAACAATTAGTAATTAATCGATGATTATGACTTACAGTGTTAAGTATTTGACATCCAAGATTGGCATCTTCAAGTGCCTTCTTACCTGCAACTAAAAAATACCTCCAACAATCATCAAGGTTCATTTTCCCATTCTTCTCATCAATGTAACCTTCTGAACTGAAATTTCTTATCTGACCAGCAAAACGTACTGGGAAGGTTGACACATCAAACCTATCTATAAGGCTTATTCCACTTTCTCCTTCTAGAAGTTTGTTGTAAAATGTATCTATTTCATTTCCAAATACCGACACAACACCCATTCCTGTTATTACTATTCTCTTTTTTGGATCTCTCTCTCTTTTAGGAGCTACTTTTATTGGAGAACTCATGCTCTTTATTCTTACTGAATTCATTTCTCTTCTTTCCACCAATCTCAACCCTTCATTACTCTTTGAGACTTTCTTTCTCACCAAAGACCATTTACCTGCAATCCCAATCCCAATGCATGCCATTTTCTTTCTCTCTTCAAAAACCAACGTATACAATAATAGGATTTATAACTAACTTTCGCCTTTTACACAAACATATATTTACATAAAAAATCAGTTGTTCTGACCAAAATAACCTCAAATTATCATTTAATGAACAAAACTAAAATAATTATGCAGAAATGGACTACGCTATTTTTAATATATTTTTATATTTATTACATAATATGTTTATTTTCTATTTTTTATTATTGTAAAATTCTTTTTTTTTTTTATCAAAAAGAGTAATTAAGGGTCTATATTTAGACTATTTTTTGAGAAATTTATATTTACGCACTCTAATTATGCGACCATATTTTATCAACACTTTCTAAAAAAAAATATGTCATGGAAAGTTGGTACAAGTGGAGTACCGTAATTGTTTCTTGAAAAAAACAAACTTCATCCAATTAAATAAAATTGAATATATATGGGTGTATTAAATACTAAATTTAATTCGGAAAGAGAATATGAATTTTTTTGTTTATATAAATAAAAAAGCTGAAGAAAGAAATTATAACCAAATCTGTGAGTTGTTCTATGCAATTAATTTCCTTTTAATTGCATACCTACCTAAACAACTCCATTCATAACTTCAATAAAAAAATGGCACATTTGTTAGTGGATCACGATTATTGTTCATACTACTAACCCTATTGTGACATTCAAGATTACGTATCACTTTGGTTGTAAATTTTAAAAATAAATAAATAAACGAGGAGGAATGTGGGCATATACTATTGTGTGGCCCATGGTTGAAAAACTAGAGTTGCGAGAAAACTAGTTTCGTCACACTAAAACTAATTACTTTTACGAGTATTAAAAAATTAATTAATTTTAATTAATTTTTTAAATTTTATAATTTAAATTTGTTAGATTATTTTTTTGAATGTCAAGCTTTCAATATTAAATGTTTTTATTAAAATAAATATATATTAGAAATATTAAAATTAAATGAGTAAGAAATAAATACTTTTTGTTTAATAGTGATTAGAGTTTAATGTCATTTTTTTGCTTACACTAAATATTTTTATTAAAGTAAGGATATATTATTGATATTAGCAATAAAGGAGTCAAAAGTAGTTAACTTTTAATTTCATGTCACTTCCTTGATGTCACTAAATATTTTCATCTTTGATTTCATGTCACTTCTTTGATTTGGTTAACTTTTACGACAATAATTTATTTTGAATTAATTAATTTTATAAATTGATTATGTTTAAATATAAATTTGAATCTTATATTTCATCTTTTACGAGAATAATTTATTTTGAATTAATTAATTTTGTAAATTTTTTTTCTTTAAATATAAATTTAAAATCATTTCAATACATTACGTAATAATTTGCAAAATAAATTTGAATATGAAAATCACGTTTTAAGTAATATCATCTTACAACATCATCGATCATCGTTCTTATGTAACTTTTAAGCATTGCTTTGTAGTTGACTGCCTATAAAGTCTTTGCTCCTACCATATAAATTACCATATACAAAAACATGATGTATATTTATTATTATCAGAAAGATAAGATTAGACAGATAAAGATGAAAATGCTAAACAAGGACATAACTTGTCATCATATATTGGTGGGTGGAATGGTGGTTTACTATTTTAAGAGAATTTGGTTTCTTTGGTTCTTTTCTTTTTTTTGAAATAGCTCTTTGGTTTTTTCTATGTTTGTGTGGAAGATATATGACCATACAAACTACTAAGAGCATTCTTATTCGGTGTTGCAATCAACATGCATTATTCTGTCTACATATATCTCCAATTGCTTGCAATTAAAGTTACAGGCCGTTTAATGCATTATCTGTAATATTTTTCTGATAACTTTAAGTGAATGTGTATTTTTCAGCACAATTTATGAAATTAAGTATATTATTCTCCAACTTATCAACACCATTGTAACCTTTTTTCCTAATATGATTTAAGATCCTTTCCCAAAATAATTAAATATGATCTAAGATGACAAAATGACTACCTATAAATATGAAAATTTTACAAATTTAAGCTGTAAACAGCCGGATAACAAATTTGGACCTTAATGGCAATATAGCACTTTGCACTAGGCATAATATAACTTTGCAGACTGGTAGTAATAGCACCTACATCTCTTCTTTTAATTTAATACAACCATGTTACAAAAATACTTGAATCCATATGAAAAGAAAAAAAGCATACCACAACGATAAATGATGAATGTTACATTCTTTTTTCTATCCATCCTTTTTCAGAGCTACTTGAGTTGCCAAAATAAACTAATATTTCCTTTTCCTGATTTTGACGCTCGTTGATCGAACAACATTATCATCTGCTAATAGTGTTGCCTCAAGGGCGGTAATGGACTCGGGCTTCGTGAAGTAGGTGAATAGGAGGTAGATACCGTCCATATAAGTGTTGCTTTCCCCTTCTTTGTTTTTCTTCTTGATGCTATATGCTAGTGGAATAACTCCTCTGTTAAAAACCTCAATATACATGCCACCTCCAGCAACAAGAAGCTGCACAATGGAAAATCACGAGTTGAGTTTTTTCCCCAATGAGAATAGAATGGTGTAAAATTTAGTTCACATAATTCAAAAACACGCCAAATTCATCAGCACACCAGACCATAATGCATTTTGAGCCAAGTAAAAACTCATAATATGTAACTTAAAAAGTAACGAGACCACCACATCTCAGATTCCTTAACAATAGTCATCGGGAATTGTCAAAGCAAGCTTAACTTTTGAATTTTAAAAGTACCCAAATCTTGAGATTCAAAGAAATTATGTACAACAGCTTGAAATATAACATATAGATGAAGTTTGGTGATCAGTGTAGTAATTTTAGGCTAAGGAATAGACAAAAAAACTTAACCAAAAGTCTCACAGAACAAAATGATAAGTCATAACAGAGTCTTACGATCCACTAATAGCAAACGAATAAGAACTCAAACACACAAATAAAAATTCTTGTTCTAGATAAAATGGTAGTTCATCCCTAGAGCTTGCACTCCACGTCTTTTATGGACATAACATCGGTCTTCCCTTCTTTTCCGTAGGAAACACAATAAAGTGATTATGTTTCAGAAGAACACAACAGAGCATGACTTGGTCAAATAAGGGCTAGCCAAATAATGTCGCACAGCGTAATCAAGTGAAGTGTCTGCTTTGAAAGAATGAAGACAAAGCAAAAAATTAACCAAACAGTGCGCATACTGCATAGTGTAAATAAGAAACCTATAATAATTAAACGCAGTGCATTCAGTCTTCCTTTTGTTTCTTTCATCTATCAATGTAAGCTTCTCCGACTTTTCGATTTCTTTGATGAGAATTGCAGAAAAAAAAGCAAATAGACAAATAAATAATCATGTGATTTACACTGGTGATACATGATTGCACTGATTCACAGGTGTATCACATGATTCATGAAGCCATTTGTAATTCAGCTTGATATGAATTGCTACTTTTCTGAATCATATCAATGCATGTGATTCGAATTTTGTATCATACATTTCTAACAAATCGTGTCACCTCTAATACCAGTATACCACACACATAGAAACAACCTACTCATCAAGCTTCAAACTCGTCATAGAACAGTTAATTTTACATTCAAATTAAGCAGTGTCAACTATCAAGGGAACAGAAAGAATAATCGTAAGTCTAGCTAGAACACATATAAGTTCAATTTAATTAACTTAACAAATCTTATGTACACATAGCAAGAACAATAACAACTAAGTCTTATCTCACTAAGTAAAGTGACTACATGGATCAAACAACACCATACTATTCTATCATATAGCATGTCTCTATCCAGCTTATTAATCACCCTGTCTTTCTTAATAGTTTCTAAATTTTTTTAGTTTACATAAAATTTATTATATCATTTCACTTTTTTTTTTCTCCGCAATAAATAGTTAAGTGTATAATTGAAAAAACAATAGTCCATGTTGCATTAAACTTTAAAAATGACAAATAAATAGGAAAAGCATAAAGAGCGAGTATGAGAAAGAAGTAAAGAGGATAAGAAATAAACCTCCTCATACTTCTGGGTGAATGCAAGTCGTTCATCCTCAGACATATCAGGCCTCAAAACCGCCATGGTTTCGTACTGTCTGAGTCCGGGTGGGCATTGCGGTTCTTCTTTTTCCTCAACAGCCGAAAACCCGGTACCGGGAGTAATCGGGTCATCGCCAGAACCAATTCCACCTTCAAAGAAAGAACCGGTGAAGTCTAGGGTTTGTGCATTAACTGAAAAGGCAGAATGGAGGTTCCTGTTTTGATGAAATTGAACAAATAGAGGTCTGAGGGTACAAAAGAATGCAGGAGAGTGAGGAGCGTAAAGAGAAGAAGAAGAAGATGAAAGGGGAATTGAAATGAGTGAAATGGATGCCATTGATGCCCGTGTTTAGATAGATAGATAGTGTCACCGAACTAACGAAGAATATGGTAGAGTCAGGTAGATAAGGCCAACTCAGCGCACTTTAAAATCCATTTCTTTTCATTTTTTTTAAAAAGATATTGTAAAGACTAAATATCACCAGAAGCTGCAAGTTTTAAATTTAAATATGATATAAAATGTTGAATTTAATATTATTAATGAATATAATAGTATCGATATTTAAGATTGAATTAATTTTTTTTTATTATTTTATTAAGAGCAAAATCATCATACCACATCATCAATTGACTACTCCACTTAACATTAAGATTTAATTAAATAAAAAAAATATAATAACAGGAATTTTTAAAATATTGATATTATATTAAACATGATACCTAGAGTTTAAATTTTAAATGTCGTAATTATGTATATGAATTTTTGGTAGTATTTAAAATATGTATACAAAAGTTTATTTTTCTTTTTAAAAAGTTTTAAAGTAAGAAAATAAGTTTTCAAAAAATAAGAAAAAAAACTATTTTTCAAAAAATATATTAAAATTTTAAACCCACTTGTTTCACTTCTTTAATGTTTAGGGTTAATGATCAAAAATAAAAATCATTTTTTATATATATATAAAAATTTAGATGAACTCAATATCCAGATTAACTAAATTTATAAAAAAGTCTTAAAACTCAAACAACATTAACAAAAATACTTACATATCTTCACATCGACAACAAGATTTGAACATAAGTCCTTGTATAATTTAAATTAAATCATTATCAACTCAATCAATCTACTACGTTAGTGTTCGAGTGTGTCAAAAACAACCTAATTCTAAAATCTATTAATCACACCGAAACTATAAATATAGATCAAAACACATTAAATCTAGTAAAATATGGTCGTAAAACATAATAACTAATCGGCTAAGAGGAAATGATGTAGTATGAACTTGTCACACAATCGTATTGTGGATAAGGAGACTAGATTAATTGAATAACCAAAAAAGAACTGATTATGGTGTCTTAGCTGAGAGCTTATCCATAAAAAAGCTCAAGAGAAATTAAGAGAACCTAGATTTATCTGAAATTGAAGACTTATAAAGAAGACTCAGTCCTCTAGATATCATACACTTAATATCTTCTATACTTCTTTAACCTCTACTATCATTTTCACCTTTGGTATCAAAATATATTTGCAAATGCATCCCCCTTTGCTTTGTGTTCCCATACTGGAATAGTTGGTAACAATTTTAAACAACCATTTAAAATATTAACTCTTGATGTTTGTGTTCCCATACTGCAAATCTGCAATACTTGACAATATAAATGACATTTAGAATGTCAATCAATCACAATTAGTAGACTACTAAAAATGTTTGACTTCAATTATATTATATCTACCTTAAAAGTGATATCAAAAGTAATTTGTAATTGGCAGATGGTGTAAAAAATTATGTTGACTATCCATCAAAAGTATTATTATTTTTTCTTCTATAAATTTAATTTGTATACAATGAGAATGAAACAGTTTGATACAAAAATCCAATCAAATCATCATTTAGATAAATCGTAATTCTTTATTGTAAAAAAAGATATATCATAATTCCAATGCATAGAGTAATAGTCAATTAATACTTTTTATGAAACATAATAATCTGTTATGGATTAGTTTTAATTCAGGAGATAATAACCTTGTATAATCAGAATTTCCAATGCGTAGAGTAATAGTCATTTACAGTAACCTTGAAGCTTTAGCTTTTTTTTCTTTTCCCTTTTCATTTATAATATAGAAAAATTGCAGAACGAATGTATCAGACTGTCTAGACACTCCCCTGTATGAAAAAACATAGAACAAATGCACACATCAGTTAAATGAGTATGTGATATAACTTGATCAGGAAAATAATATACGCATACTTCTAAGATGCATTACCCGTCAAATTCCAAGGTCAAAGCTCGGGAACGTCTCCCTTTCAGAAAACTCCTCAGCACTCTCTCCTTCAGGGGAAATGAGGCAAGAAGAATGACCACCCGAACTTGATAGTAATACGTCAAAATTTGTCTCACTAATATCTTCCCGAGCTTCCTTGTCTGAGTATGACTGCATATAAAATTTCAAAACCACATAAACACGAGACAACCGAAGATTTTGCTGGTATATAGAAAAGAGAAAAAATTCATCGAGGAAAGGTCTTTTCCCCAGGTGCCAAACAATGCCTGAGAAAAGTCCTCAACGATGTAAAACTACTGCCTCAGAAATCACATGAACATTCTGCATTATAATAATATTATTATCTTTACAATCCTACTAATTGTACTCTTAGCCACTTGTTAAAAAAATCAAGAAATAGCAAGTAACTTAGTTTTATTTTAATACTTAATTTTTTTAAGACCTCAATCAATCCTCAAAGAACAAGAGTTAATATTTGTCTTATGACGTTTGATGGCAAGAGAAAGCATTGATATGAAATGGCACCTAGAGAAAATGCAAACAAGGAGAGAGAGTGTACCTGGAGGGTCATTTTGACAGTCTCCCTAAACCGGGAACTACCGCCACCACCTGGTGCTGCAGTACCCAAATTAAGAAGTGTTAAAAGTGCTACTAACATCTCAAAAGTCAGAACCGAAAACAGCTACTCAGGTTGTCCACAAATAAAAGTGTGAGAAATCCAATAAATCCTTCATGACTTGCCTTGGGTAGATGTAATTTCGGGGTATTTCATAGTCTCTGTTGATTCCCTCATTATAATATTTTGAGATGCCCTATCGGGAGACCGGACTCCTATAGAAATCCAACATATTCATGTTATTATTACATAGAGAGAGCTTACCATCTAAGCAGGTTACGTGTCTAACCTGTGACGTGACAATCACGAGGCTTCGGGTCTTGTAAAAAGGACAATATTTGATTGGCTGCACAAAAACCAGAAATCAGCCACGTGTATAAATAGTGAAGTGACATATTGAAAATCAGCAACGTTGAAGAAAAGCCCCATGTCATATCACAGCCTGTGTCCCTTTGTCGCAGAATGATCAGCCTGGTCCAATTTTATATTTGTCAACAGCAGCTTGTAATTTATATATTTTGATATTTTCCCTCATTATGTAAAGCTAGAGATGTTAATGCTAGTATATGATTATGGAACTCAATCTATTTTTTAAGCAATATAGTTTGAATTAGACATGACAAAACAACTTAATTCTAAGGTGGCGTTCATAAAAATATTAACCTTACAAACACCTGCTGAAAAATAAATTTTATGCCACAGCTTCCTATCAAAGGAGGGAGAAAGAAGTAATGCAAACAAGAATATGAAGATTAGAGTCGAGACCAAAGATACAAACCGTCACGTAAAGGCTTGACTACTGGGACTGTCTTGTTTGATTTTATCACTTCTATCTCTGCAAATTGAGAGTTCAAGCCTGCATCTTGCCGAAGACAAGGCTGGCTTGGAGGTAGTCCTGCATGTTATAGCTATAAACAGATGAGTGAAAAGTAAAACCTGTCGACAGCTAAATGCCGACATGCTTCCTACCAGAGGGGGCAGACAGAAGTAATGCAAACGAAAACAGGAAGATTAGAGTCGGGACCAGAGGTACGAACCGTCACGTAAAGGCTTGACTACTGGGACTGTCTTGTTTGATTTTATCTCTTCGATCTTCGCAAATGGAGAGTTCAAGCCTGCATCTTGCCGAAGACAAGGCCTGCTCGGAAGTTGTCCTGCATGGTATAATGGTATAGCCATAAACAGATGGGAGTGAAAAATCAAAACCTGTCGACCGCTCATTCCAGACACTTCCAGGTCATAGTTATCAGGGTGCACCCAATACCAATAGCACGTCTTTAGTTTCTTTTTGTTTAACAAAGTAATTTGATTTCACTTTCCAAATTAATTGTTGAATCGTGTGATCCAAATTGGTGATACTAAATTATTAATCCCATTGATTCATGCATGTATAGCACACTTTAACGTTATTTGTGATTCATCCCATTATACCAATAACTAAATTGATACTTCGTATCAAATCATGATATGCTATCCAAATAAAGTATTTCCTTTTTAGGGCCAGGTTAGGTGTTTCTTGTCGAGAATTTTCTGAATTATTTCCATATTCTTATCTTCCTTGTCTCTTGCAATTTCATTGATCTCAAGGTCTATATTGAAAGATATTTCTTCTCTGCTTCTAAATGATTATTTTTAAATATTTTTTTTACATTCAATTTCTGAGATAGATGAGTGACATTAATGGGTAAATATGAAGATGAGATAGAAGTTTCTTTAAGAGACAAGACCGAAGCTTAAAAAACACATAAAAACTAAATGAGCAAAAGATATACTCCTTCTGGTTCTATATATAAGAATTTTTTGGGTTCTATAAATAAGAAAAAGTTACGACTTTTAATGTGCATTTATTGTTTAAATTACTTTTATGTCCTTATTTAAGAGGTTTGTCTTTTTAATATTATTAGTGGGTATTTAATATCTCACAGTTTTCAATAAGGATATATAAGTAAAAAGAATCAAAAAAGTTGAAATAATTAATGAGCACATTGGTGTTAATGTTTTTTTTTTCTCTCTTATAAATGGGACCAGAGGGAGTAATACAACATAAAATATATGCTACCTTATTGAGACCTTGGTATACAAATTAACGGATGATAATAAATTCAAAACAATCAAATGACAACAACCACAGAAGTAAAGAACTGTATAATAATACGATGACTTAAAGAAACATCTGAATAACTAAGACTAACCTTTAGCAGCAGATGGATAGAGCTTGTGACAACTCTTTTGTCCATGTCTTAGTTGTTTCCTCTCAACAACATTATCACCACTACTCCCTAGTTCGCTCAACTTCACTGGAGATTGACCACTTCCCTCAGGATCTCCAACATCAACTAAATGTCCATTAAAATATACTGATTCACCGGCTCTTATAACTTCATCTGTCTTAAGAAACCTGCGCTCTAAAGGTCTTTTGCTCAAATCACACAGTACGACCTGAAAAGAGAACATTAAAGGGTGAATAACTAATAAATTAAACACTATGCGAATCTAACATGTGTGTTTATCTAAATAAGATCTATTGTTATTGTTAAAAAAAAGTTGAATAATTCATTTCCAAGGAACCAGCATCAAAATAAACAAAAATTCAAACAAATAGATTATAGATAATTAAAAGGCACATGGCATTGCAAACAGGGCAAAGAAAATTATATTAAGTGAAAAAATTAACCTGCCGCCCAAGAGATCCACAAAATTCTAGTTGTAAGAAGCCATCATGATACTTTTTTGCTTTTTGAGTTAATTGTGTTGTGTATAGAACCTGCCATTCTACGTTGAAAATTAAGGAGATAAACAAGTGAACGCTGAACATTAAATGAAGATGAAAAAACTGAAGACAATCAAAGCAGAAAACAAATGCAACAATGGACTGCAAAAGAAATTGGCCATATACATGCTGGAAGGAATTCATATACTAAAAGAATGAACATGGTCCATTGATTGATTCATTTATTGGTTTCAGTTGATTGATGGTAAAACCATAAATAATTGTCGACCATATATATGTTCATGGAATGCTGCATATCAGTTTAAATTTTAAATCTCGGATAATTTATTATTTGAAGCTCAGTTAATATGGTGTTGCATTAACGGGTTATTGGGAAGATGATCACCTTTCAAAATTCAAATGTAAGATTTGGTGTGATAAAATAAGTACGAATTCGATTAAAAGCACAATTTCTTTACTTGAGATCCTAACGTCATCAATAACAGAAGAGCTACATCCTACATGCATCGTGTAAATCATATTCAACTCATTAACCAAATCATATTAGTCAATTGCACATGCAGATTCTACACTTTTTCCCTATTCATATTTCTGTATTCTTCCTTCAATTTTAAAACAGATATAAATAACAGAACTAAGTAAAAAGAAAGAAAGTTATTGTGCACCTAAGAATTGATTGGAAATATGAAATGCTAAGGAAATCTATAAGCATCCTAGTAAATAAAGTAGAAATGAAAAAAGAACTGATGCAACTAAAAGCAACTGGCCAAATACATCATATTTTCAAATCACAATAACTGTCAACTAACCACGTTTTCCAACTGTTACAAGGGAATCAGTGTTAAGAGATTTCTGTCTGTCTATTTTCTCCATTCTCTTTAAATTAGTGAAATTGCCGTTTTGAAAATTGGAACCTGGTGTATGACTTCCTTGATCCTCATTAATGTCAACCAAATATGTATCAAATCTAATTGATTCACCAGGTTTTATTACGTCATCTTTCTTAAGGAACCTGCTATCTAAGAGATTCCTGCTTGCATCAAACAGCCTAACCTGAAATGTAGACAAAAGAGGGGAGAATAACAAGTTATGAAGCCCCTCATGTTTTCCTGACTGCATCTTGGACATTTTAACATTTAGAGCCGATTAGGATAAAATTTTATGCAAAAAACTAATAAAAAAACAAGTTTAAACAATATTACTTGTTTGGATCAGCATTTTTGTATTCAAAATAACTTGCAAGCGAAATATAACTCCTATCTAAAGGTTTCCAACATGTATCAAACAGCATGACCTGAAATATAGACAGGTAAAGGGAGAATGACCATTTATTGAGAACTTAATCTAATGAATCCTGACCACAACTAATATCTGATACTTATAAGGACATTCAGTCTCTGTATGTATTATCATATTTTGTGTCCAAATCGCTTGTAGTCAAAATCTTACTGTGAGGTTATTTTGGGGGCGGGGGTGTTGATGATCAATTTTCACTAATATTTAAGCTAAACCAAGTATGAAAAATCACAATACAAGAAGGATAACAAAAAAAAAGGATTAACAATGTACACATTAAAATGACCTCACCAATCATATCCTGAAATAGGAGCCTATGTGGACCTTTTCATAAAAGAAATAGATGTTTGAAAGTTAACCTGTGCCCCCCGAGATCCGGAAATAACAAGTCCTAAAAAACCATCATGGTACTTCTTTGCCTTCTGAGTCAGTTGATTGGTGTATAGAACTTGCCACTCTAATTGGATAAATAATTTTTTTGGATAGTTAGAAGATAAAATGGAAAAAAAAAGGATTTTTCTTACATGCAATGTCCAACAATTTACAGTCAGGTTCACCATGTAACTCAACTTTTGAATATAAGAAAGAGTACCTAGATAAAATCTATGCTGCATTACAATTTTTTTTGCACAGAATGAAAATTAAAATGTATGCAAAGCAGGGTAAAGCCAGCACAACACTAACCTGTTGTACTAGGTTTTGGTTGTTCCTGACTGATCTTTGGTGACGCATACTTAAGAAGTTCTCTCTTCTTAAATTCTGCAATGTTTACAACTATACTAATTAATATTATACAACTATACTGCACTGCAAATCATACAGTTAACTACAGGCTACAGCTAATCAACTATCGTCAGTCATCGCCACTTGCAGCACTGCAGAGCAATGGCACAAAACCGCATAAGGAATTAGTTGATAAGAAACATCTATATACAACCAAAAGCAGCAAAAATACACAAACATTTCCAAGGACACTTTGGACATACTGATCTTCTTTTTGAACTTTGAAGATGCACATGATTCTGTTATAGTTTAAACTCTTAAACACTTAACAAGGATATTCTGCCTTTCAAATAAAGAAACTCAACAGGGATCTTCTAAGAGCACAGACATATTTTCACAAAGCTTAGGTGCCAAATTCTGAAAGTAATGATATCAATGTCAACCTTTGATAATCTTTTGTGACGGACTGAGAGGTTTCCGCGCCCGTGCAATAGACTCCTTTGCATTCATTTTGACATCTTTTACATCACCACACAAACCAAGCAGTTAATTACAATTACACATACCGATGCATGTACAAGTACATATGTCATGTGTGTTATGTAGCATCAACACTAATGCATGCTATTACATTCAATCACTTCTGTATTTTCAAATTATGATAATCACTTCCATTAATAATTTTTTTAACAGTATCTAGGTGTTAGTGTAGTGTCATGTGTCTCTGTTCTAAAAGACTATTAGAGAGTTCATACCAGAAGGAGTCTTGAATCTCGAAACATTCGTGTGTTTTCTATCAACATTCAAATCAGGTTGAGGCTTGTTTTCTCCCTCAAGACTACCGATATCAACAAGGTGACCGTTGAACGCCAAAGTCTCACCAGAGGTAACAGATTCGTCGTTCTTCAAGAGCCTACACTCTAACAGCTTCTCGCATTCGTCGTACAGCGCCAGCTACACAATGATTGAGTGAAGAAATAAGTAACTGTGTATCAAAACGACTTCGTAAATTTTGAAATTGAATAATACGAATGTCGATTCCCGATTTAAAGAAACGATTGATTTAAAATTTTGCGGTAATTTAAAGAGAAAACCTTGCTGGTGGAAACGTTGAGCACTAGGAATCCATCTTGGTAAACCTTGCGTTTCTGGTTGATCTGTTTTGTGTACGTCACCGTCCATCGCTTCGAGTCAACCATTGTTAGTGTGACCTCTCACCTCATACACATGGAAATAGAAACTGAGTGTAGATTCAAAGTATGTAGAGGAAAGTGTATATTGTTGTTCCTTTTGAATCTTTCCTACCCAAAATTTGGCAAATGAGAACGCGGGAAAGGGGAGAGTGTCGTTTCAGTGTAGCTCCGTATGGAAGTGGAAAAAATGAAGGAAGAAATAAATAAAATACAGTAAAAAGTAGGTTTTAATTTTTTATAGATAGTTTGATTTGATTGAAAATAGATGGAAAATACAAAATTTCATTAGCAAAATTAAAAACATTAAAAAGTGAACAAGATATATACTTTTGTTTACTTGAATTTACTTTATATAAAGTGATTGAATTTGAATAGTTAACATATTTAATTAAAAAATAATTATTTAAAATATTTAAATTTTAATTATTAAAATTCAAATTTTTAGAAATAGATAATTAGTAATGTTTTTTAATTTGAATGATTAAAATAAAGTGAAGTGCGCTCACAAAAAATACGAAATTTACCTTAGTTTATGAGAATAAATAACTTTAATATTGAATCCTTTATAAAAATAAAGCTAACTATGTTATTGTTGATGTGAGGCTCCACTTGAATCCACAAGATTTTATCACAAGTAATTAAAAGAAATATAAATGATGTTTTAAAACTTTTAAATAAAAAATAAATATTTTTTTAGTCTACTCTTCTACCTCAATTAAAGAATTACAATTATACGATTCATTTATATTTACAGATATTTATCAATGATTCATTAAACTTCACACGAGTTAGAATAAAAAAATTTCAATTAAATCTAGCACTATAATAAAATTGTTGTCAA
This sequence comes from Cicer judaicum, assembly GCA_037974835.1. NCBI lineage: Eukaryota > Viridiplantae > Streptophyta > Magnoliopsida > Fabales > Fabaceae > Cicer > Cicer judaicum. The sequence continues at coordinate 2,742,083 of JBBPBS010000633.1, read as the reverse complement.
ATATTACAAATGTGGGATTGTATGTTGCAAATACACACAAAAATTCTACTAGATACTTTATGAATATTCATATATTTAACTGATTTTGTTTTTCAAATGATCGTTGTTTCTATTACTAAAATTCATCCATATCACTCTTATAGTTGAATTTTGATGTAAAGTGAGTGGTCTATGTAATCATACAATTACATATATGGATTTAGGATTGATGTGTCCTTTTTAAGGATTAAATTTGTTTTTTACTTTCTAAATTTTCATTTACTATATTTCTTAATTAAATAAATATAATAGATAGTTGAATCATCCCTTTTATAAGGACAAATTGAGTGAAATAGATGTTAAATAAATATAATAGACAATTGAATTATCCCTTGGCAATAGAAGTTTTAGTGAAATAAATTATTGGAGTAGTATTTTTAAAATTGCATTTAGTTATTTGCAAATATTAACAGTGCATTAGATGAATAATTGCCGTATTTTAATTTAATTTGAATAATATATTTGACGTTTTAAATTTGTAAAATCACAAATGCATTCTAATAACTTGAGATGCATATTATTATTATTATTGTTATTATTAATAATAAGGTGTTTATTTAGTTGTTGATTTTAATTTGAGAATTTGTTATTAATTTAATTGTTTTATGTGTATTTATTTTAATAAAAAATTAAAGTGAATGGACTGTGACTTAATTCAAAGTATAAAAAACCTTAAGATTAAATTGATACAAAAGAGATTCAAATTAATTGAACACTTACATTTGCCTCACTTAAGTATAGTTCTATAATATTGATTCAAATTTTTTTATTAAAGTATTTTAAATATTGAATGGCAATATACCATGAAAACTTGTTATTTTTGAAATGATAAGTATTAAATTTTAAAAATATAAAAAAGAGAATATAATATTTGTAAACCGAATCCAACGACCGGGTTGATTTGATTCCGGTTAAAATGTTTGTTGAGAACTCAACCCATGAAATTGATAGGTTTAGGCATGGGTTTAAAATTGAATGAAAAGCATGTCACAAGGTATCGTAATATCAAATAGGCAAATGCAATTGATTGGCGGTGGGAGCCTCAAAGAACAAGGAAGCTAGCTACCCCTAAACCCGTTATTCCATTTCCTGCCAGATCAAATCTTATTTTTCGACACAATCAGTTATGGTACTACTCTCTTCTTGTATTCAATTTCAACGCCATGTTTCATTCATTTCGTCCTTATCATTCTCTTCTAGACTGTGGTGTAGGGTATGCTGTTTCCTAGTTTATTATGATCATTTTGTTTTTCCTGATTTGAATTTCAGTCTGCTCTTTTTAATTTTCACTCGTTTTTGACGGTTGTTCTGCTCGTGATCTCTACTTGCACTTTCCTCAAGATGCAGTTCCCTGCTATCCTCGAACGCAAAACTGGGTATTTGTTTACTATTTACATTTACATCAATGTTAATCTTCTCCACTTTATTTTATTTTTCTACCGAAAAATGTTGAATCTCTTGGTCTCTCTTTAGTCCATCATTTCAATTTGAGAATGTTTAGGGATCTAATTGCTGGATTTAAGGGGGAGATGGACGAAATTGACTCCACTTAAGGGGGAGGGGAAGTGCTAACATGGCACTTAACACCTTTCAAATTGTCCAAACTAACGGTGGGACCAATGAGATGGATGATGGAATACTTTAGGGTTTGTTTGGGAGGAGGATTTTGGAAGGTTTTAGAGGGGAGGGTTTTGGAGGGCTAAGTCTATCTATATTTTAATATATATTTGAGATTTTAAAAAACATTAAAGAGTAACATAATATATGATCATATAACATTTCAATCACACTTCATTCATGCTTAGAAATATTTTATAGCTTGCTTAATTTCGAAACTAAAAACAAGTCTTCCCCCTCCCTTCCAAAATCTTCCTCCCAAACAGACATTAAGGATTGTTTAGTAGGTTTCTATACTTCGAGGACTAAATTAGAGGGAGAGTGATACTACGGTGACCAAAACAACAATTTATTCTAGGGAAAAATATATGTCATATTAGGAGGCTTGGTAACGTGGGGAGAAGAAGAAGACCTATACGTGCACTTCTAAGGAGGGTTGACCGAGCGAAACAAAATTCATAAGCTAGAGGTAGGGGAAAACATTGGGTTGGTATTGTTTTTTTAATATTTAAATAAAAAAGTATGTGTACATTCTCCTTACCTCTCCCAACTCTGCATTTATCACAACATAAATCTGCCAATCCATTTTGATGTAATGATGTTCTTAAGTTTAAGATGGTGGTTATAGCTTATGGAAAGCAGCATCCTGTTTAAATTGGTATTGATTGATGATTGGGTTGGTTAAGGAATCTGATGTATTTTTTAAGTGGGGCTTTTTCAGATATTCACTTCTTATAGATTCAAACCAATTGGTATTTAGTTAGTTAAGGAATCTGATATATTTTTGAAGTAGGGATTTCTTCAGATATTTGGTTCTTATAGATTTTAAGCATCAGCAGTATGATAATCAATTCATATCAGTTAAAGATTTGGCATTTGTTTTATTTGAGAACAAAATAAGATAAAGTAAAATAGGGGGAAAAGTAGGGGAGTGGATGTAGGTTCTCTTTGAGGGGGGAGAATAATGGTTTGTTTTGGAAGGCAATGGAAGGGAGATGGGGTTAACTATAAGAATTTGTTTGGGAAGGAAATGAAAGCACGAGGAAGTTTTATTCTCCTACTCTCTGTCCCAAAATTCGCTATAAAGTTTATTTTATAAGCACTCTCTCATCTTGCATCTGTTGAATAACAGATGGTTACATTTGTGTATGGCTGTATGCACACATGTCACATTGAATAGGAAATAGTTACATCTCATACTTTGTTTCATTAGTGTATTTCTTCTTGTGGCTTTGCTTGTTCAATTATGCATCAATTACTAATAATAGTTATTGCAGCTTGTATATGATTTTCAGATCTCATAAAGTTTTAATTGTTACCATGTAGGTTTCGGGGATTCTTTTGGAAGGCTGCTAGAATAGGTTAGTCTTTCATAATTAAGATTTCTCCTTGAATCAACAGTTAAATCTATTGCTCAGTTTGCACAAGGTCTCGACTTTGTTCAAAGCGTGTTCTCTTTTGCTTTCTCATTAGTAAACAGGCACATTGCCACTAGAAATTTTGTTGCACAAAAACATGATGCTTCTCTTTATTGACTAAATAAACGACCAATCGTTTTATAGGTGATTAACTTCCCTATGAATACATAAACCGTAACTTGTAAAAAAAAGTCAATGGTGAGGATATATCTCTTAATAAAATTTGAAGTATTGACAGGGAATGTAATGTGTAAAATAAGGTCTTTAAAAGTAATGAACTTACTATACTTAATTAAAATCTTATTTGTAGTGCTTAACCCAGCCACTGCAGCCTCTCAAAACCACCCAAAATTAGTACAAGCCAAACCACCGTGAGCCCTACCAACCACCGATAACTACCATCCTCAACCATAGTTCCTTATCTAATACACTAGCTTTATTGTTGGTTCTTTTCTCTTCGCTCTTCTTTTTGAGAGGACTGATGCTCACCAAATTTGTGGGTTTGAAATCCTTTGTTAGCATAGATGTGAGTTCAACTTAATCCATGCATCCCCAGTTACCTTCATTTGATCCCTAACCCGCCTAGGCTGCTCTTGTATATCTACTGCTTTCACTACTAACTAAATAAATATTTTTGTTTAGTAATTTGGTTATGCAATGATTTTTGAACTTTCAAATACAAAATGGTGAGAAATTCAAAGTGAATTTTCAGACCTACAACTTCAACTACAACCTTGATAACTTTGGGCCTTTATTTTTGGTCATTGGCAGATACTATGATCACTGCCTTTTTCTGTTAATATTTCACAATAACAGATACCATTATTTGATGTGAAGAACAAGATCTTGTCATATATTAATACCCTAAAAACCACTTCATGCAAGAACATTTGAAACCGAACATGGATTTCAGCTAACAACCCACCATTATTATTCGTAAACCACATTCTGCTTCACCTACAAATGCGTCTCCCATATGACCACAGCTTGATGTAAGCAAAGTAAGCCAACAATGAACCAACATAGTGTGGTACAAGTGGTAGATGTTTGGGTCTCTTAACAATTTGGTCAGAGGTTTGATCCTTGGCCTGTGCATATGGAAAACAGTATGTTAGGAGATGTCAATCCCTTAAATGGATCTTTGTTACTTCGAGGGGTTAGTTTAGATGCGCATAGGGTATACCTAGGTTTATCCAAAAAAGTAAGCCAAAACAAGCCACCACAAGACTCCACGGCTCAACTGGGAAATGCTGATCCCCCGTAGTCACCATTAGACCACTCAAGAATTTGTATGCTGCCCTGCTCCTGGACCGCACTTTCCACCTTCAGCTTCCTGTAACCAGCCACAACAGCATTCCATGCCATCTCTTTCCATTCACCCATGGCCTAATCCTCAATCCCATTTAAGCACATGTGATAACCAATGGAACCAGCCTACAACGCCACCATGAGTCTACTGCATCTCTTGCTACCCACAGCCTTGATCACACCCATCACGATATACACAGTTAGCTGGCACCATAGTGCAAAATCGTGACCACAAAACATCCATTCCTCAAGTGTAACTTTGGTCAAGACATGGGGGAAATTTATGACTCCCTTATTTGCATTAGATAATAGCGAAAGTTGAGCTGATTTTTCCATTCACTTAAAGAAAAGGTTTGCTTATAATTTTACTATTCATCGACTCCTCAATTGGAGACTTGTAACTCAGTTACAATGAGGCTTGTAGATTCTACTAAGTTACTAAATGTAACTGCAATTAGGAAGCTATGTTGTAGTTCGGTTTTATCAGCTCACAATCTGTAGTGCTCATCTTTTGTGTGAAGGGAGTTGCACTCTGACTTTAAGTTTCCCTTATTCGAGGTAATTGACTGCTTTCATTTACATGATATTGTGCAGGTGAACGTTTAAGCCCCTGGGTGGCCGCCGGATGTTTTACAATGGGTGTATCAATTCTATTCTTCTGAAAACGGTTTTCTTTGCAAAATATGAAGCAGTTATCTCTGTTCTGATCCCTGGGCAAGTCCTCTCAGGTTATGTAGCATGACTGAGACTCACTCTTACTTGAAATGGTTTCAGCTTTGTTTGTGTTTTAAGTGTCTTGGGGGGGGATAATATCCATTTTCCTTTCCTCCTTGTCACTATATATATATAACTTGTCTATCCACTCCCACCATCATAGTCGTGAATAACATTATATAACCCTATTGATCTACGAAATATGGTGGTATATGCCAATTTCATCAAGGTTGACAAACTATAAATAACAACAGTTAAGATTGTGAAATTCATTGAGATATTTATAAGTTAAAATTCTGGTGGGTGGATGTGATCTGATTACATTTCAGCCCAGAATATGCAAGAGAGATGTGTGATGCAATGATAGCATTGCATCTTTAAAAACCAAACACCCCAACAACAAGATTGGAAAACGAAAGAGGATAAAGGTAGATTAATAATTTAATAGTAGCAATCACGAAATGGGAGGTTAGACAAGTCTATCAGCCATCCATAATCCATCACGATCAATAATTTTGCTTGGGTTGTTGGTCACTATTACCAATCACAACCTGTGACAGGTCCACCTCTGTTTTGTTGGCTTTTCTAGCTGCTATCTGCATCTTCGTAGATTTGTAATAGGTGGCATATAAAATCAGCTGAGCCACAGAAAATAATGTTCCAATCCCATTTGGTACCTGAGATTTAAGAACAATAAAAATGGGTTATTCGCGCTTTTGTCGTCATCATTTTGAGGAATAAGGGAAAAAAGTTAAGGATTTAAATCATTATATTACAGTGACGAATGGATCAAAACGGATGAGAGCATAAGTGGTCCAAGCCAAGCCATTCCCAAAGGAAGCAAGAGATATGGGGAGTGGCATGTACTCAACGCTTTTTGTCATGATCACCAATTTCTGCACCGCAACAGTGAATATGTACATAATGTCATAATCTATTCTATTTTAGGTATAAAAAATATATAAAATTTATTTTAAAAATTAAAAATAAATTAAAATTAACAATTCACCTTCTAATTTTTGCATGATAAATATTTTAAATCAAATTTAAATATAAAATAAACAACTATCTTAACACATAATAATACATATAAACATGTTTACAAAAAAAAAATTAATAATACATATAAACATATCCGACTCAAAGGGGAGATACCTCAATCTCAAGCCCTTACTTTAGACCTCTCCTCTCACTTAATTAGAAAATGACAATGACTATTTCACTGAAAAAAAATTAAAATGACTATGAACTAGGTCTTATTTCTCATGTGAATCTGTCACTATCTCACTTAGGAGTTAAGACTCACCTCTCATATACTAGCTTCTCTGTTGTTCTCAAAATAGATTCTCTATTGTTGAAATTAGATAATGGTCTATTTGTTTTGGGCCTAATATTTTGTTGGGTTCGAACCTACAAATAAATAGGTAACTTCTTTGTTGAATAGTGATTTTAATTTTAGGTAACTACAGGAAGCTAAAATTCGAAGAAAAAAAGGGAGATGAATAAGCATTCAGCTTATTTTCTCACCCTCACATGCACTTCAAAAAGTATATATCCGTAAAAACCATGAGTTTTTGCCTTCCAAAAGTATACTTTCAGACAAAAAAAGATTATTTTTTTTAGAAATATAGGAGAATAAAAAAAAAGCTCTCTTTTTCTTTCTTTTTATAAATATGATATTTTAGGTTATTTTATATTTATTTGTTAGTATGAGAATAAAATTTATGAAACACTTCAATTTCAAAAAAATAAAATAAAAAATGAATGAATGCATTGGAAACCATATAGATGTACGCACCATGACAGATAAAGGTGAAGCATACATCAAAATGTTGAAAACAATGCACGTGGTACCAACAATTTGAGAGCGTTTGTTGACGGTATGAACAAGAGTCAATGTAACAAAGGTAAGAGCTGCAATGAAAATGAGTTCAACAAGTAGCCACAGGAGAACCTTGAGCCTTTTGCTACGGTTAGAGTAAATCAAGAATAGTGTGACATATATGATCTCAATCACGCAACCTGAACCGTTGATCGTTACCATTAACACGCTGTCAGGGTGCACCATTGGTAAACCGTACAGTGTCCACACCATGCAATTAACAAGTGTCGCTAGGTATGGTGCTGCTGAGAATTGCTCCACTGATCCTTTCTTCCATATCTCAATAAATGTTGGCCTATAGTATATATATATTTCATTTCAATTTAACTAAATTAGGAAAGAGCCATTCTTTCACCCACAAAAAATAATAAAAAAGACTATTCTAGTGCCAACATGACATTACAGGCACACATTGCATTTAATATACACCTTTAAAAAAAATTTCAAAGCCAAATCCTTACTAAAACATATTTAACAAAATTTCTATTTTCTCTTTTTTATTATTATTATTATAAAACCTACTATTTTATTAAAAAGGTCAAGAATCCATCGTTGAATATTTTTTTGACGCCATATTAGAAGCGCTCTATAATCACAATTAATCAACAAAAAATTTATCATTTTGCACACATTAAAAATAACAAATAACAAATAATATTATCAAAGCATAAAAAAAGAACACAAACACAATATCGTACAAAATGTAGTGAAAATTTTATTTTGATTTTAATAAAATATAATAATATTATATTTATGTCAAATTTTGTGTTACAATATCATTATTTAAAAATCATATTGTTGTTAAAAACATCAAACAGGTTGACCCAATTACTCAGGCACTTAAGGTTGGGCAATTTTTTTATAGACTTGATTGAAGTTAATTAAAATAGGTCAGTGGAAAAATAGTTATAATCCATTGTTTTTAACAGGAAGTAGTAATCATGCATTTAAAATGTAATAAAAGTAGTAATCCCTCTATTTTATAAAGTACATGAAACCTACTTTGATGGTATTCATTCATTCCAACTACTTTTAGTGAGACAAAAAATAAGTAGTACTAAGTACACCACCTGTTTTTGTATTTCAAACTCCCTTTCTTTCACATGGCCAAATTAATACTGTTTAGGTATGAGAGGGGTTTCAAATGGATGGAGGGGAGTAAAAGAAAGAAGAGAGGTTTAATTAGATATTTAGTTTGGTCTCACTAATTTGATTTAATTTAATTTGTACATTCAAAAATAAATCGTGTTACATTTTTTTATCGTTTGTGTTGCATTTTATTCCCCAAGTGAATAAATTAACAGTTAGCTAAAATTTTATTTAAAAAAAAAAAGTTAAAAACGACGGAAATTAAAGAAGAAAATAATTAATCTCTAAAATTGGTGTCTCTAACATTTTCGCAATGGAATTAGAGACAACATTTACCTTTTTTTCGTCTCTAATTAAATTTCCGTAGTCATTTCAATTTTTTCTAATACCACCTCACAATTTAAATGTATTGATATTATCGTAACCCATTAAAAGAAATAAATTATCAGAATTTACGTAGTTTGTAAGATATTTTAATTTAAACTTGACTAAAAAAATAATTTATCCATGGATCATTTTCCAGTTAAACTAAAGAAGAAGAGAGAAAAGATGAAGCTTACACTGGGCACAAGAACAAGAAGCCCGAGATGATATTTCCTGAAGTTATGAAAATTTTGGAGACAGAGATCCATAAGAATGAAATATAATTATATATTTTAAGGAATATATGTCACTAATAAAAAAAAATTAATGACGGAAATTAAAAATTGAAAAATAACATTTATATTTTTTTTAGATAAGCAAAATTTTCTTGTCACTAAATTTATATAGAGTGAAACTTCACTTTTTTTTCTCTCTAAATTTGTCTAATTTATTTTTATTTTTTTTTAGAAATGTAGAAATGAAGTTGATCACCTACCTATAATACCAACTACTGTTCGAGCAATATGTGATGTTGCTGCAGTCATGATTCCAAGCTGAATTCCAAAGAAAGCAAGTGAAAAGGTGAAATGAGAGAGAATGGTTTGAAATGCAAGAAATCGTGAAGGAGAGTTTGTAAAAATGAAATGAAGGTACTTAAATGCAATTTGGTGTTATGTGAATGATCAGGTTGATCATATGCATGACATGTACTATATTGGGTTGTGTAATAATATGGTTGGTTGCTACATCTCTGAATAATATAGTGCTTCTTAAATAGTGCAAAACCAAACATTCTCTCTCTGTCTTTTTATATAAAATAAATAAAAATGTGAATTGTAAAGATCTCTATGCTTAATTTTATTATAATATTTATAAAATATGAATTATCTGATATTCAATTAATTATCGCGATTGCCTACGGCTAAAACTGCATGCAATTCATATGCATTTCATTTCTCACTTTTTTTTAGGGTCTTTTTATCCGTACAATAGTAAATATTAGACATAACAAAAAAATACATGATATATTTTTTGTATAGTATAATATTGATAAACAAATAAAATAATTAAAAAAATTTATATTATCTTTTTATGATATATATAAATGTTTATTACTATAAATAGAATGAAAGCAATAGGTTAAAGAGATAGAAAATAAAATAGAATATAAATGAGAGACACATATAGATAAGAAAAGAGTAAAGAGAGATGAGAGACAAAAAGCAAATCATGAGAGAGATATGAGAAAGCAAAGGAAAGGAAATAAAAGTGAAAAGAGATGAAGAAAAACAAATTAAATAGAAAATAAAATAATATTTAGTATTATAGATAAGTTGTTCAAAGAACAAAAAGTTCTTCGTGGATGAGCAAGGAACAAGAATTATAGCTTTTGTCTATTTTTTTTGTTCCCCATTGGACAATCTCTCAACTAGTTTTTACATCAAACATAATATAAGAGGAATTATGTTATTATGTTTCTTGTTATTCAATAAATCATATATACTGTTGAAAAAATATGTTATAGTGTGAATTTAAAAATGTGTTGAAGTTCTATATTGGAAAATAAAAAATTTATAAATTTAAGTGAAAGAAATTTGTTTTAAATTTCAAGTTCTACATTAGAAAGAATTTTTTTTTGAAATCCCACTTTAGAAAACTATCATATTTTGTGTAGTTTCAATTTTATACATACTAAAGTCCCACATTGTTTAGAAAACATATGTGAGTTTACTTTAATTACTATATAATGAGCTTCAAACTATTGTGAAAAGTACATCAAAGTTGGATGTTTTTTTCAACTTTCTCTTTTCTCCCTCTTATATTATGTTCGCCTAATTTCGAGCCACTTCTCCTATTTCTTTCTGTCCCTTTCGGTTTTTAGAGCGGTTATTATGTTGCAGTCCCTTTCAACTTTTAGAGCGGTTATTATGTCGCATTTTTTACAGCGGTCGTTATGCCGCAGTTCTTTCGTTTTTTAGAGCGGTTGTTCTGCTGCAGTCACTTTGGTTTTTAGAGCGGTCATTATGCCGCAGTCCCTTTGTTTTCTAGAGTGGTTGTTCCTTTGGTTTTTAGAGCAGTCATTATGCCGCAGTCCCTTTGTCTTCTAGAGTGGTTGTAATGCTGTAATCTATTTGTTTCTAATGCGGTTGTTATGAGTGGTCGTAATACCATATTGCGAATGACTTTAATCGTCGTCATATTGAGAGCAATTCTAGAACGGTTTTCTATGATGCAGTGGACTTTGGGATGTTTTATCTTGGGGACTTCATGGTTAATAATCTGTCTTGCACAATTAAGCAGTGCCTCAAAATGTCTTAAAGAGAGCGATCTAGTCCGCTACTCAACCCAGTAATATCTTCGGCAACATAAATTATGATTTTTAAATAGTTTTTGAAACTCAAAATCCACCCCATACCCTTAATGAAATGTTGAGACCCAACTCACTAAGTTGACTAGCTTTAAGGTCATCATAAAGCCACAAAATTCCTCACTATTTTCGATGGAAAAAAATATAAACAAATAGTACTAATAATTAATTGTTACGAGTAATTCACTTTGTTTGATGAGTTATTTCTAACACGTTCTCTTGATCTACTCTATTGGGTTAAACTTTTAATTAACTTAAATCACATGAATTGATATTTTTGTTATATATTTTATTTGATTAGTTACATTAATTAATTAATTAATTTATATTATTAGTTGTTTATCTAATCTATTATACCTTAATGTAATTAATTATCTTTATTGTCAATATAATTTAATTTATCTTTTATCAATAAATTATATCAAAAATTGTAATATGATATAAAATAGTTAGTTATTCCACAACTTTCATTTTCAAAAATTTATTGAGAAATTTTTTATAGAAATTTAATTGATTTACTTTTTTTTTTCTAATTTGATTTTTGAACAATTTGTTCATATCTTCTCGTATTTTCTTCATTAACAACTAATTATTTATCATTTTTTCTTTATTTTTTCCCTTTTTCTCAAATATCAAGTTAGAATAATCTCATCAACATATGACTATAATAATAATTATAATAAAAATAGATAATTTAAACAATTGACAATATTACATGCAACATATTTTCATCAAATAAAAATGGAGTTAAAGACATTATTCGAATTCTGTACATTTTCAAACTCAATAATGTATGTTATCAAAGCATTTGATGAAGATTTTTCAAAAACACCAACAATTTTTGATGACAAAATCTTTTTTATTTTTTAGTCAAATTGGCTTTTTAAAAAATGCAAGCAAATATCTTGCATAGAAATATAGACTAAAGACAAATATCTTGATTCAACACCTATTAAAAAAAAGGAAGAAGTAAAATTGCATCATAATCTTTTTTGTTTTTATTTCAAGCGAGAAATAAACCTTCTAAAAATATATTAATCGATTTATTTCTAGTATTCTATAATTCGTTAGTCAATGTATTTTGACATTGAATAACGCTAATAACAAATTTTTTCTTATTGGTTGAAGTTCAAGTAAGTCTCACTAATTTAAATGAGACTCACAAAATTTGATTAATTTCAACTAATAAGAGATAATATATTGAAATGTGTAGTGTGTTGTTAGCACTTCTCTTATACATTTTATATTATTTGTAATCAATGTATTGTTTGATTTTTTTTATTTATATTTTCTAATTGGAAGTGTAATAAACACATTAGATCTTGAGAGAGATATTAAATATTTTAGTTAAGTTGACTAATTAGTTGTTTTATACAAATTATTAATTTACTTAATTAACTATATAAGTTTTTATTATTATGAAATAATTAACTATTTATTTAAATAATATTTAATTTATTTTCTCTATTCTTTTTTTATTAATAACTTAAATCAATAATCGTAATATTTTTTTTATTAAAGTTGGATCACAGGAACAGGAAGTGCTATCATTAATTTATGTTTTTAAATTGTTTTATAATCTTTCTATTTTAAGTAATGCCTTCCCTTAATTATATGCATCTAAAAAATGTCTCATAATGTTAATGTTAGGTGGAATTCAAATTTTTTTTTTTAATCTTATGGTTCAATGAAATGAGACCTATTAATCAATACTTTGGCAGATAAAAAAGTAAAATCTATCAGCAACAAGTGTTTTAATTATAATTTGAAGTCAATTCTTTCAAACAATTAGTCTTTAACTAAAATTGATTTACCATTTGAATTCAACAAGTGACTTTTATATTATTGGAACAGGTTGTATAATTGAGAGGAATTGGAATTGAGAAGAAAAGAGAAGAAAATAGAGAAAATAGAAAAATACAGATTGATCTTCTGTTTCTTAAGATTGATCTTGGTTCTGCAAAAGATTGATCTTTTCACTCTGCAGATCAATCTCTGGTTCTCTGTTACAGCATTACACACTCTACTTCATTAGACTGATTTTTAGCCTTTTATAACAGCAGTTTGGTGGTTGTTTTAGTTCAACCAACTTAACCAACTCTTAACCAAATCATAACTAACTTCTAACTACATTCTAACTACATCATTTTGAATTATCTCCAACATACCCCCTATTTCAAAGTGATTCAATTGACGTTAATACAAGATTGTTCTTAATCTATTTGAACTTCACATTCTTCAAGCTTTTAGTTAGGATGCCTTCCTTTTGATCACTCATACTGCAGCGCTCTAGTCTCATCCTTCCTTTTGTCACTTGATCTCTTAAGAAGTGAAAACTTGTTTCTAAATGATTGCTCTTTCTATGAACATTTGAATGTCTTGCGCATTTTTTAGCAAAATGTCCTTCTTCACCACACCGATAGCACATTTTCATGCACTTTGCAGTTCTGTTCAAACATTCCTTGATCTTCTTAGACTTCATCTTTATCTCAGCTCTTTGATTCAACAATCTCTCACAAGCTGCATTTTTCACCGAAATCATGCCTTCTTCAGTCACGGCACTCATGGTTAACAATGCATCAACCTTTTTCCCTTTGCCGCCTTGACCAATTGCAGTCTTCAATGCTTCAGATTTCATCCCTGTTATCAACTTCATGTCATCTTCCAACAATCTGTCCAGCTGCTGCAAATCAGTCTTGTTGCAAGCCAAACATTCAACAACTCTTGCCTTATTGCTAGGAGCTTCAACATGAGTCCTAGTTGCATCTATTAGCTTTCCTTGGACTTCACTCTTACCATCATCACTATCATCATTTAGCACAATCACTTCATTCTTTCTGCAAATAGAAATTGCAGGGATCTTTCTTCTGTTGCTTGGCACAATAGCAAGAGTGGCTGGAACATTAGCATATTTGTTCCTTTGCTCAACATCGCCTACAACAACTCTTGCTCTTACTTTGGGATTGACTATTTTCCATTTATTTGTAGTTCTACAAGCTGTGTGAGGTTGAATAGCTAGAGTACTAACATCACATTCCCTTGGATTCAACATCTCATCCAATCCTTCAACCTCCATCATTCTTAAGGATCTATTTGACAGTGCTGTTTTGAAGGTTCTGTTTCTGGACAATGGTGCCTTCAATACAAACCTGTTTGCACTATCAAACATCTTTACTTCACCATGCTTCATCTTCATTGAATATCCCTTCTCAAGTAGCTGTCCAAGACTTAACAGGTTGTTCTTCATTCTTGGTACACACAACACATCACATATGAAATATTGTTTGCCATCTTTCCTTTGAATCAACACATTTCCTACTCCTTTTGCAGTTACTTTGCTGCTATCTGCAAATCTAATATCTCTTTTTACCTTATCATCAATGGTTGCAAACCAATCTCTATGGCCAGTCATGTGATTTGAGCAATCAGTATCAAGAAACCAAAACTGATAAGAAGAACGTTCTTCACCTTTTTCAGAACGATCTTTGTTTTTAACACTTTTTCCAGAACGATCTTTGTTTTTAACACCTTTTCCGGAGCGATCTTCGTTTGTGAATGCCATCAATAACACATCATCTGAATCCTCAACTGCCATTTGAGCATCATCATCCTCTCTTTGGACTTTCTTGGATTTTGCACTCATTTGCAAAATGCTCCCATGTTAGTGATTGCCATCAATAACACATCATCTGAATATGAATCCTCAACTGCCATTTGAGCATCATCATCCTCTCTTTGGACTTTCTTGGATTTGCACTCATTTGCAAAATGCTTCCATTTTTGACAATTGTAACATTGGATTTCTTTCTTGTTAAATTTCTTTTTGCCATTCAACTTCTTGCTGTTGTTGTCACTTTTATTATGATTTTTTGAACTTCCAGACCCTTCATCGGAATCACCAGTCTCTTCATCAGAATCATACTTCTTGTACCACCTGAAGTTACCTTTGCCTTTCTTGTGCTTCACATCACCTTGGTTGATCTTCTTGCTAACTTGAGACTGCACGGCCTGCACTTGTGACATTGAGGTTGCTACACACCTTTCTCTTAATCTCAGTTCATGAGCTTCAAGAGATCCTTGCAAATCCTCCATCTTCATCTTATCAAGATCCTTTGATTCTTCAATTGCCGCCACTATGTGATCATACTTTTGTGTTAATGTTCTAAGAATCTTTTCAATAACTGACACTTCAGTTAATGATTCACCATTTGTTCTCATTTGTTTAACGACAACCTGCACACGATTGAAGTAATCTACTACAACTTCATCTTCTTCCATCTGCAACAATTCGTATTGCCTTCTTAGCATTTGGAGCTTCACTTTCTTGGTTTTTTCATCACCTATGTAATACTTCACCAAGATATCACATGCCTCTTTTGATGTAGATACCTTTGAGATCCTTTCAAAATTGTTTGAATCCACACTTTGTTGGATGTAAAACAGTGCCTTGCAATCCCTTTTCTTGCAATCTTTGAAAGTTGTTTGTTGTCTTTATGTTGGATTTGCACCAAGTTGTTCATAGCCATCTTGAACAATCTCAAACACTTCTTGAGCTCCCAACAACGATCTCATTGATGCAGACCACCTCTCCCAATTCTTCCCATCTAGAATTAGCAAATTCGATGGAAATCCTCCTCCATTCATTTCTTCTTTTTTCTTTCACTCACACTTGTGTTTCCCAATTTTGATTCCCCTCACACTTTCACTCGTGTTTCCCAAGGTATAGAACCCAAGCTCTTGATGCCATTTTTTGGAACAAGTTGTATAATTGAGAGGAATTGGAATTGAGAAGAAAATAGAGAAAACAGAAAAATACAGATTGATCTTCTGCTTCTTAAGATTGATCTTAGTTCTGCAAAAGATTGATCTTTTCACTCTGCAGATCAATCTTTGGTTCTCTGTTACAGCATTACACACTCTACTTCATTAGACCGATTTTTGGCCTTTTATAACAGCAGTTTTGTGGCTGTTTTAGTTCAACCAACTTAACCAACTCTTAACCAAATCTTAACTAACTTCTAACTACATTTTAACTACATCATTTTGAATTATCTCTAACATATATATCTATATTTCATGTTTTTCACTACATCCATATAATCTTACATATGATTTTAATAGTTTATTTGTTTTAATTAAAAATAATCTTTGGTTAAAAAATAAATTATTGAATTTGTTTTAAAAAATCACAATATTTAACACATTAATAATATTTGATATTATATTTTTAATTTTCATTTAATTAACTTTTTAGATAATAACATTGCAGATACCTTGAAAAAATGGGGGTAGCAGTGGAGAGTTATGTCGTTTTATTAGATAAAGTTATTCTGTGATTTATGGCTTCGTAGTTGTACATGTACATACATGTGTTCAATTAAGGGTATCTTTTTGTTTCATTAAACAATATATCCTAAGAGCATTCATTTGCATTTTCCTTCGACTATTTGTTTTCATAAAATATCACACTTTACAATTTTTTATTAAAAGATAATGTAGAAGTATAACAGTTCAAGATATAAAGAATGGAATCACGATAAAGTAAGTTTAGAACAGTCAATGTCAAAGGACATAAATGCATGTATTTTTATTTATTTATTTATTATTCTGAATGGCGAAATTAACCTAAATTCTATGAGATAATGCTAATTACATGTAATATATTTATTTTACATTGCATTCTCTCTACATTTAATTAAGGAAAAGTTATATTGAAAATCTCACTCACAAAAATGTATTGCATCTTTTTTAATTTTCAATGTGATAAACATTTACTTTTTAGTTTAACACGGTATGTCTCTAATAAAAATTAAAATATAAATAATTTGATCCATTTAGAGACTATTGATTAACTTATTCTTTCCTTTCATTTCTTCCACCCACTAAGTTCTCAATCATTTCCTTTTTATTTCTCCTTCTTTGATTTTTAAAATTTCAAATTAATAGATGTTCCATCTAAAATTGATTTATGAGACCTTAAAAAAAATACTAGAAACAAAGATGATTGTTCATCTATCCCATTAATTTAGGGGGTTGGATTGGCCTATTGGCTCCTGCTTAGCTCATATTGGGCTGATGAATTTTTATAAATGACAGTCCAAAAGTAAAGTAAATATATCCAAACGAACTAATTCATATAATCAGAGTCTTTAAAACAGTAGAGCTATACTATTTCACAGCTATAAAAGAATACACTAGCATTACTACGTGGCATTGAATGTCGCATTCAACATCCAATGGATAACTCCAAGTGACAAGGCCAAAAAGGTCGCTTTGCAATCACATAAAAGAACATTCGGGGTAAGGTTTGGGTTATATTGCATTTATATTTTATTTTTTATTTATTATATTATATATTAAAATATTTTATTTTTAAGAGGTCGCTTTGCGATCAAGATAAACTTTTTTTACAACAGGAGATTGCATTTGAAAATACATTATAATATTTTATTTTTTAATAAATAAATAATTGTTAATTTATAAATTAAAAAATAATTAAAATTAATACGATTGAGTAAATGTGTCAAAACAAATAAAATAATATATTATTTAATATTTTGTGATAAATTAAAATTTTAATTCTATTTAGTTGATAAATTTATTCAACAGTATTAATTTTAATTTGTTAATATAATTTTTTTATTTATTAAACTGATAATTATTCATTTGTTAAAATAAATAAAAAATTATGGATACTAACATCCCCATAATGCGGCCTCTTGAACATAAATAGATAATTTTAAATAAAAAAGATAACAAACTAACCTAATACTTAAATAAATAAAAAATAAAATATATTCATCGGATATTTTTAGATCGAATTCTAATAGATAGATAAAAATAATC
>JBBPBS010000633.1:2711432-2724018 GCA_037974835.1 Cicer judaicum | reverse complement strand
TTACCTTTTGTATTAACTGTTTTTTAATAAATTTATCGATTTTTTTTTTTAAGTTTTTCGATAGACACTTTTTTAATTT
This sequence comes from Cicer judaicum, assembly GCA_037974835.1. Taxonomy (NCBI): domain Eukaryota; kingdom Viridiplantae; phylum Streptophyta; class Magnoliopsida; order Fabales; family Fabaceae; genus Cicer; species Cicer judaicum. The sequence goes on along the minus strand of JBBPBS010000633.1, from coordinate 2,723,939 downwards.
TATGTATTGAATTTTTTTTATAAAATTTATCGATTAATCTTTTTAATTAAAAATTTCCAAAAAAATTATATACTAAAAACCTTGAATTATTTGATAGATAATAAATAGTAAAAATAATTAAGATTATTTTGTATACTCAAAAATTTAAATTTATAATAATATCAATTAGCAAACATTCGATCCAATCTCTATTTCCCTCCCCCCATTAGGTGTTATTTGTCTAAAAAATCAAAACCTAACCCAACTCGTGTGTGCATAAATTAACTTTGTATCATGTCCTACATGCCCGATGATTCTGCATGCCCAAATCATTGGCAATTTGGCATATTAAAAAAAATAATGACTCATTAATTTATTTTTTTATGGAGAAATATTTATATAGATACCATATTGAAAAACACAATTTTTTGGTACATACATAAATAAAATAATTTATTTTAAAAATAATTATAAATTATATGATTATTTTTTATTTTATTTTTACTTTTTAACATTTATGTGTGTATCTAAATATTTTCATTTGTGATTGGACTTACATAAGATTTGTTATTTATTTTTGTAGTATTACTTATCCAACGTGAATAATTTGAATTAAATTTAAGATTACATGTTTAAAGAATCCGACTTCCTTTCACTAGAACATACATGCCTTCTCATTTTTTTTTCTTTTATTATCGATATGGTAAACAGCAAGTAAAAAACATACAACACAGGAAAAATAATTCAATCTGATTTTGCTATAAAAAGGACAGTTAAATGTACATAAATTTGATCTTTTGAACTATTTTCTTTCGTGGAACTATTGAAAGAATTGACTTAATTTGAATTAGAAATTAAACATTGTGTTTGCAACTTATTATAATTAGACAAATTGATTTTGCAAATAGAAATTGGTTTATAAATATTTAAAAGTTAAAAGTGTAAAATAACATTATTTTGTAAAAGAAAATACTTTCATGTAATATTAGAGATGCAGATTAATAGTTTAGATCTAGAATACATTGGTTCTCTATGATAATTCACAAAATATATTTAATAATCGAATAATTATTCCTAATTTGGCACCATACAAATAAAAGATAAGATAGCGTTGGGTGAGATTGTCGGGGAAAAAACAAGATAAAGATTGATTGAAGTCGTGATTGTGATTTAGGACGAGTGAAAAAATGAAGTGTGTCATGCAAGACCAAAAAGATCTTCAAGAAGGAATTGAAGTGTACTTGTCCAAATTTTGATATAGTAGCAGTATACAACAAAATGAAGGAAATTTTTATACCGGAAACTACTTGGTATAAGTTATAATAACGTTGTATGTTTATATCGACAAAGTTTAGTATAGTGGAAAAAGTTAGTCCCTCATAATGAAATTAAATTATAAAAAATATATTTATATTTAGTGATCGATATATTTCGAATAAAATTATTATTAGTAAAGGAAATTTATAAAAACTTAAAAAGAAACAAAATTTTTAAATCTATAGTATTTAAACTCAAACATCTTAAAAATAAAAAAATAAAAAATTGGAGAATCTAAGATTATAACGTCATTGCAAATCGATTTTTTTAAGTAGTAAATATTTTTGGGTAGGAATTCTAACTAGTAACTTGTATATTAGCAAAGAAAATGTCTAACTTGTATACCATAGACGGGCCCACAAAATGAAATGGACATTTTTGTTGAAGTATATGATCTTCGAATTGAAGCATATATAATCTGGTGGACCCACCACGGACACAGCCTTCTGCAGCTAATGAGGAGCTAACAACACAACATATACTAAATTTCTAATCAAAACTTTTTATTTTGTTCCAAGAACAAGAACACATTATACAACCATACCGACGTGCAAGGCATATATGTTTGAGTTTAATCGTAACAACACAACATATACTAAAATTCTAATCCAACCTTTTTGTTTTGTTCCAAGAACAAGAACACATTATACAATCATGCCTACGTGCAAGGCATATATGTTTGAGTTTAATCGTAAAAGGTTTGTTGTGGAGATATGTATCACTTTACGGTGTAAAACTATTTACTTAACGGTAAATATGTTTGTGTTTATTAGAATAATTATTATAATTTTTTATTTATTTTAAAAGATATGATAAATTTGATTATACGAATTTGGAGGTGGCTCTATATTCACTACTCCATTTTAAAAAATTCATGAATTTTGTTGATCGGATATTTATACATCAAAACAATGATGAAGATTTATTAAATGAGTTTAATTGCTATATATTATGTATATATAAAAAAAATTATATTATCAACACATCATAACTATTCAAATAAGTGATTTTGATCAAATAATTTAATAACAGATTTAAAATTTTAAAAATAGAAAAGTTAAAAATCACAAATCTAAACTCAACATAAATATACCAAGGTTTTTATATCTATCAATTGAATTTGAACCGTCAGAAATTTTATCGGATGATGTCGCAGTAGTTTTAATTGCATGCAATCTGAAATTTCTTTTTTGAGTAGATTGAAAGCCATATCTTATAATCTACACTTCCCGCGACGGTATGGGTGATCAGTTAAATGTATGCGTATATAACCTTTGGATGCGACAAAATTTGATGAAACTACACCCGAATCAGGGTTGATCGTTGTGATATTTTAATGTCAATATGTTTCATAATCTCCATAAATTGGTAAAGCACACGAATTTAACAATGGCTATGGTTTTCTTCCACCCTTTTAAATCGTGCAACAAGTATAATTATACAATTGGGAGACAAATGAGAACACAATCTTGCAAGCTTAGCTTACATACAAGATGAATAATAAAACACAATCTCATCAAAATTTATTCACTCAGAATAAAAAATTGCTTTCAAGGGAATGGAACTTTGGTGTACAACTAAAAGGTCACAACACAATTGATAAAACAATTATCCAAGAACAAGAAATAAAAAACAGATGCAGGAAACAAATATCAGGAAAACAGGGAAGCTCTCAAATTACATATTCAAAGCTATACAAAGATATCCTATGTTACAGAATGTGCATTCAATTCAATTCAACATATATATAATAATAGATGAGAAAATTAAAAAAAAAAAAAAAGAATACGTTGTTAAATTCTAAACCCCAAACCAGGCCATCTCTTAGTACCCTCCTTCTTTGTCCTCTTTGAATTTGGATCAATAAGATTTTCCAAAGATTTGGCTTTTCTGTCTCTTGTCTTCCCAGCTTCTTTCAGCAGCTCAGCCAAACGACGCTTCTCCTCTTCAAAATCAGGATTTGCTATTCCAAGCTTCTCTTCCCTCAATTTCAGTACATATTCTAAGATTTCAATTGCATCTCCAACTCTGAACCATGCAATCAAACACAAGGGTTTTAATTTAAACATTAAACAATACTGAATTTTGCATCAAACATAAATTTTTTACAAACATTGCTTATCAACGTGCATGTTTTGTTTCACATATTAGGTAAAACTGATTCGAAAAGTGTTGAATTGATTCTAACTCGAAGTTAAAATCTGAAGCTTTTGCTTCAGGAATTGATTTTTACTCTTAAATTTGTTCAACTCACTTTATTCAAATGTATGCAAACATAAATCACTTTCCATTAAAGTCAGAATTAACCATAATCAATTTTAGAAAATCAATTAATTCAAAATCAACTTTTACCACAACAGAACAATACACACACTTCAAAAACAGAAAAGGAATGAAATTGAATTATACCTTCCCATAGCATCATAAGTTGCTGCAAGATTGCTATAAACTCCAAGAGTATCTTGATGACAATTGCCACATTCTTGCTCAAGAATTCCTCTAGCTTCCTCAAACAATTCAGCAGCTTCATCAATCTTAAACAATTGCACACATGCCAACCCCATCTGATTCAAAACAACGCCAAAAAATGCAGATTTCCTTTCCCCGCTGCTTCTCAGTTTCAAAACAGCACTCTCAAAAGCGCTTCTCGCTTCATCGTACTTCCCAACCATGTAGTACATTACTCCCATTCGTGCTTCTATCCCAGCAATAGTACTCTGCTGTCCAGGTTTATCCTCCAACAATTTCATGGCCTTCTGAAGCAGCTTCAACGCCTCTTCCGGATCATCAACAGATTCAAATATAGCCGAAACTTCCGTCAATCCACCAGCAATCTCCTCCGCGGTGGTCCCTGGCACTGGCTTCGAGTATATTCTAAGAGCGTTTTCGCAATAAGATTTTGATTCACGAAGCTTCCCTGTCCTATGATACAAATCCGCTAATCGAACAAAAACGGAAGCAACCGAAGGATGATTTTCGCCTTTTGAAGATTTGAAAACTGTGAGCGCTTTCTGATACGAAAAGATTGCTTCGTCGAATCGACACAGCGACATGTAAATGTTTCCAATGCTTACATCAATCGAAGCAACTTCGTTATCTTGACCGTTCGCGATCATGGCCATGCTGGCAAGAACAAGATGCTCCAAAGCCGATTCGTAATCTCCTTTAGCCTCGCAAATCAAAGCCATAAGCCTCCGATCTGCGGCTTCTTCAAGAGAAGCAGGTTCGCTATGCGCGCGATGAATTTCTAGGGTTTTGTTACAGAGCTCCTCCGCTTTATCAAACTGCATCGCCTGAACATTAGCCTCCGCCAAGTACCGGCACGTTTCACCGACACGTGGATCGGTTTCACCTAGGGTTTGGATCTGGATTTGAAGACCTTGATCGTAGCAAGAAATTGATTTATCAACTTGACCTAGCATTGAAAAAGTGTCACCTAACTGCATATAACCGGAGAAAGCAGCGAGAGCGTGATCAGCACCACGTTCGACATCGGGAACGTGAATAGCGCGATCGAGAACGGGAACGGCTTCTTCGAATCGACCTAGGCTACAGTAAATAGCGGCTAAGACGTGGAGGCTCATGGCTAAATCGAGACTGGGCTCACCTTCGACGGCGCAGCGTTCGAATGATTTGGAGGCTCGAATGGCGTAGTCGAGGGCTTTGGCGGGCCCATCGCCAGAAGCGATAGTGTCGCGGGCAACTTTGAGGAGGAATGGGCCTAGATCTGGGTTATCGAGTGAGGCCTCAGAGAGAAAAGTGTTGGTAGGGGTTTCGGGGATCTTTTTTTTGGAACGGGAAGATGGGGAAGGAGAGGGTGGTTTTTTTGGGAGTGGGGATGGAGATGGGGTTTTGGTAGTTGTGTTTGCGGATTCGGATCTTTGAGTGGGAGTATCGGGTAGGGTGATTCTGGGCGGAGGTCCACCTGGGGATACAAGACCAGGCATGGTTGAGAATTGGGAAGAGTGAGTGATTGATTGTTGTGAATGAAATTTGTAAATGATAATTACTTAGGAAGTGTGTTGAGGAAGGTTTGTTTGTTTGTTTGTTTGTGAGTTAATGGATAGAGTTTTGTAGATCAGATGTCTGTTCTGTGTGATTCATTATTCATTATGGTGTTTAAGGTGTAAGCTGAGATGGAGTTTTCACTCTTCTTCTTCTTCTTCTTCTTCTTCGTCTACCTGTCAGGATACTATTGGCATTTCACTACTTTCTATTCTCCTCCCGGATTAATGAATTCTAGCTAGGATAGATCATCTCATTTCAAAATTATTATTCACGACTTTTGGTTATCAATTTAATTAATGTTAATTTAATATGCCAATTTTTTACTAGATACTATTTAAATTACGTTATAAACATATGTATTATTATTAATAATTATCTTCGGGTGTTAAAATTTTAAATATTAATTTATAGTGGAACATAATTTAACGTTAGAATTTGTCCCAAAAAAATTACCATATGACAATTCTTAAAAGACATCAATCAAATACCCAAATCATTGCTCTTATTGATTTTTAAACCATTTTTTTTTATAGGAGACTTTTACACATGATTTGTACAATATACAGCTCCCACACAAATTTAGATCATTAATGCAGTGCTGGACTGCAATGGTTTTTGTGAGTGAAGAGAGAAAAGTGATGGGCGAGAAATAATGGGCGATAAGGATGAGAGAGATAGAGAAGAAAAAAAATGTACAGAAAGTGTAGTAGAGAAGGAAAAAAATTATTTTAATAAGAATTTCATCTTAAATTTCTAATCTAGTTTCAGTTTTTTTTTTTTTTCATTTGTATTCTTTAATATATGTATTACTTTTAAATTATTATTATTATTGTTATTTATTATGTATTTATGATAATAAACGTACATTAATAATTAAAATTGACAGTTTATTAAAATTACAATTTTTTTAATTTATTTATCATGTTTTTTAATTTGTATAAAATAATATTTTCGTTGTAATACTATATTACATATGAGAGCTATAATTTTTTAAAAAAAAATAGTGAGTTATAAGTATGATTGAGATTAAAATGATTTTCACTGAAAACAACTAAAATAATTTGTAAATAAAAAACACATTAATATAAGGATAAATTTCATTGTCGGTCTAAACAGTCAAAATTTAAAGAATATTTTAGCGTGACATAAAACCCAAGATCTTAATTATCATGATTAGAACAAGTTATAAGAAGATATTGAAAATAAAATTTGTTTTTAGAGGAATTCCTCTTCAATGGTGCTATCATATTATCAAGGTTGTTGAGCAGAGGAAAAATATCTTTCACATTAATTAGTTGTTTTTCTATTTTTAAAAATTTTAAGGCTTTGCAATTTTCGTATTCTTTTACTTTATAAAAATAATGGACTAATTATTGTGGTAGCTAGGAAGTTGTGTTTGGTACGCAGAAGCTATGAATCTTAGAATAAAGTTTGTTTTGACAGTTAGCTTAAATTAAAGTTAGAATTAAAAAAGATCAACATTCAAGTCAGACAATAAATATGACCTTCCTGTATCCCTTAACTAGTTGTAATGATCTAGGTATAAAAATGGATTTAATATTTATATATATACTAATTAATCTAAACAAATTATATTGATAATCAATTACCTGAATTATCATAAATGTTTGATTTTATTATAAATATATATATATATATAATCATATTTATAAATAATTATGATATAATTTTTTTTAGAAGTTATAATAAATTTTATTATAATTAATTTGAAGTTTCAAGTTCGAATCCATAATAATATATCAAATTTAATAATTAATATTTTTTTAGTTGAATTAGACTAAACGTTTGATATATACTTGATATTGTATAGAAAGTGCATAGCAATTAAAAAATAAAATTTAGGCAGTGTAAGTAAAGACTATAAATCTGTCACATGCTATTAGGGGGTTTTCCTTGACACTGTTAGGGTTTATTGTTCTTTTGTTTATATTATAGTTAGATGAGTATATTTCACATAGAATCTGTATAGTCTTTTTTCCTTTAGTAATTTAAAAGTTAGAGAAAAAAGATAAAATGCATTGTAGGCTTTTAAAAGAACTGAATAGCATGTGAATAAAGGAAAAAGAAGACTCGTTCATGCATTGCATACTGGTTTGCCAGATCTTTATTTTACATCAGAAACTCATCTTCAATGTTTTTTTTTCACTAACATTTGATATTAAAAAAATTATTAAAACTACTATCCAATGGTAAAAACTTTTTTTTTTTTTTTTACATTCAAATACTCTACGAAATCACACATTAATTGGACTCAAAATAGACGACTATCATGATAAATTAGTTCATAATTCAAAATCATAACATACATTATCCAATCTTAATTTAATGGTTAAAATCGATGATTATTTGATTGTGTGAATTCAAATTTATTGTATTTTCAGTTTTGGATCTTAAATTTCTGCCCATGCACATGTGATGGAAATGATGGATGTTTAAAAAAGTTGACAATATATTTATATTTGATACTTATGCGTACACACATGTATATCAATTTTAATGTTGATGTTTGAAAAATAAAATCAAATATAATAGTCGATGAAAATAATTAATAATTACTAAAAAATAAATTAAAAAGATAACACAATCAAAAGAAACTTGCAAATATCCGAATTTCAATCTTCTTGACCTCACCAATGTTAAGGAATATGAATTTCAATTTATCTGCAAAATGCATATGATTTTCAATAGAGCAGTTCTTCCAAATCTTGGTCGACGTGAAAGACATATATATCTCAACATTAAAATATGATTGCTTAAATATATCCTCAAATAAATTCAGTTTGATTAAGAATACGGTGGAACTTTACTCTTTCACTAGTGATAATGGCCATAAAATTTCATAACTATGTAATTATTTGATTCAATTTGGTCTAGCGTATGCATATGGTGAAATACTAAATTTCAGTTATAGAAAATTGAAGCAGGACACATCATCGGCAAGGTAAAGGTTCTAACATTTGAACTTGCAACAAAAACATTTCACTTTCACACAACAAAAACATCAAATTCTCAGCTTCATTTTCGTTTTTGTTTTTACGTATTATGATTGTCCTATTTTTGTCTCTCATGCTTCACTTGCCCACGTGTTAAATGTTTAACATGTACAATTTAATCTAAATGTTGAAATTTTAATGAAATAAGAACATCTAGCTAATATATTTTGGATTTTTTAAAAATGATGGATCATGACCTAGTGATCATACGAGTTTCTTACCCTATTCAAATTGATGTAATTTGATTGGATGATGGGTAATGGTTTCTAGGTTTCTTGTGAGTTCCTATATCTTTTGAAAGAAAGAGAGAGCTCATAATATAAATCTTAAAGTGTGGTTTTTTAAAATCAAATTGAGAATCTATAGCTTAAACATTAACATGTGAATTTTTTTATCTAGAGATTTAACGTTGTTGTTTGAGATGAAAATATGAATTTATTTAAATTTTTTTATTTGTTGATGTTAAAATGTAGTACTCAATTAGAAGACTTTGGAGATATAATTAATTTTAGGTAGTTAGTTTTCAATTAGTTAGTTGTAATTGCTTTTGTTTGTTGATCCTAAACTATAAACAACTTGTATATAAAACAAAGCAAACAATACTGATACGTAGAACAAAAAGTGAAATATGCAATTTTGTATAGTGCAAAAAACTAGTAGCAAAATGCAAATATTGTGATCATTTGATTTATTATAAGTAATAATTTGAAGTCATATTCAGTTCTCTAGACGTAAGAATTCATTTTTGAACTGAGCTAACAATTTTATATGTTCATTTTAGATCTGCAAGTCTTAATTATATTTTTGTTTTAATTGTTGAAATAAAAAACGCTCTTGAGTGAAAATTGATCAATCTTCGTTTTATTGAAATTAAGATTATTCTTGAATGAAATCTCATCAAATCTTTGTTTTATTTAAATGAAGAATGTTTTTGGGAGAATGTGTTTTTGGGAGAATGGCTGATCAATCTCCTTTTCGTTTACTTTAATCTTAATTAAGAGAAATTTAACAACAGTTGAATATCTTAATTTATTTAAAGATGATAATGAATTTTATAGATTTATTTAAAGATGTGATAAAAAATTTAAAATTTATTTAAAAAATAATAACATTATTAATATTTTAAATCATAAATAATCAACTTTTAAATTAAGTAGATAATCAAATAAAAAGAAAGTAAATGACTTTATTTTTCTGAAATTAAGTTAATACAAAAAAATTTACCTAAAAATTAAACATTATTTTTGAGATGCAGGGTACGTTAAGGGTCACATCAGATAATTGAAACTATGTAGTTTGTCATGAAGTTAACTTCCCATCTTTGCCAATTGTACATGCATCTATCATCATGTAATAATATTTATTTATTAAGAGAAGACACCTAAATATAGCACAACTAATTTTAAAAAAGAAAAATACATCTATCATATAATCAAATTGAGCTTTCCTATTTACCATTCTTTATTAAAAACAAATCAATAAATATTATAAGTTAGTACATATTATAGGAGATGGAGTGATGTTAGTGTCAGAAATTCAACTTTAGACCTCTTACAAATAACTCATTCAATGTTAGTGGTATAGTATATTGCAAGGGAGTAAGTAACTAATTGCATTATTGAAATTGTAGAACGGTAATAATATACATAGTACCTTTCATTATTGATAATTTAAAATAATATATAAAATTATAAAGTTTTAATCAAATATATATATATATATATACATATATAAGTAGCAATATAACGTCATAAATAAAATTCTCTTAATACAAAACTTGTTCAAACTCTTGTTAGACAAATCTTCAACACTTGATTGGAACATAAAATATTACAGAAATTAATATAATGAATATAATTAAAACTCGTAGCAAAAGGAAATCATTGGCACCAGCTTTTCTTATAATTCTGCTTCTGCGTTTGGGCTGCAAGCAGTGTGCTGGCTTCATTTAATTTAATTTCTTTGTTACAGGCTTGAATTATTTAATTATTCCATTAGAATTATAATATATTATATGAGGTTATTTTTTTGAATTAAAAATAGTAAAGATTCACTAAATTTAACCAATTTTTTAGAAATCCATATTAGACACATTATATAAATCACATGGTTAAATTCAAGTGTGGGGCTTCCCTTTCCCTTGATCATTCGTGTGATTAGAGTCATATTCTTTGTAATCATCCATATCAACTTTCATAAGTTGTCTTCCCTTCATCTCAAAAATGTCCTTCAAAACAAGGACAATTTAATTTAGAATTACTAAGCCACAACCAAATATAGTAATAACTAATATTTGTCTAAAAAGGCATGAATTGTCATTTTAAATAATAAAATACAAGAGAAATTAAAAGTACATGATAAATAAATTAATTTAAACATAGTTATAATTAATTAATGCAAATATACACTTTACCTCAGTTGATGGTTTTACTACTACATCCTCTCTAGTTATTCTCAAGCTGTTGACGCTAGCTACAATAGATACACATAAATTAACCAACATGGCTTAATTAGTTGTCATTATGTTAGCTTTCTTTAAGTAAAATAAAATAAATCTCATTACCTGGATACAGTTCAACAAAGAGCAAAAGGAAGACCACAATAAATATTCTGAGCTTGAGATCCATAAAGTTAAATATAGCCAATTTGAACTAGGCAAGGGGAATATTATGCTTTTATACTATGTAAGTAGTATATATAGACATGGCACTAAGAATGAGAGCCCTTTCCTTTTCTTTTTAAGGGAATGGAAGGGGGCTTAAAATGGAAAATAATTGGACTTGTATAAATCCCAAAAATTAATGTGTAGAATTTCTAACAGGATACATGTGGGATGTGTGGCTTATCATATGATGTTATTCAAAACTATAATGAATGTGAATAAAGATAATGTGATACTAATTAGCATGTGGAAAGTCAACTCTCTAGTAATGCTAGTTAATTTTTACTTGTATTGGAATATATAAAAACTAAAGTAATACAAAACAAAACCACTCTAGCCAAAAGCAAAGCAAGCTACTTTATTTTTTTTGTTTTTTTCTAGATTTTTTTATGATAAAAAAGAATTATCTACATATATACTGCATATTTTGATCGATAATAACTTTGGTTGAATTAAAGTGTATAACAATAATTTTAATAAAAAATTATACTTTAAAATTTCAATAAAATTGTAGTGTTGTCATCAAACTCATTGGTGATTTAAAATATACACTAAAATATCGTGTATGGTTTTAAGTTAGTTAGTTATTGATAAATAATACCATTACAAGATAGTCAACGAAATGATGAATGGTTTATGGAACTATAGATGATGTGTAGTATTTTTCATGCTAGCTTTTCTATTAGTAGTGGTGCCATTATAAGAAGTTCCACTCATCACATGATGATTTTTCAATGTTAGCTTCGGAAGTGGCACGAATAAAATGTATGATTCAATTTGATCCATCTAAATCTACGTGCGTTTTTCTAACAGAACTCAAATAGTTCAAGAAACATAATGTGATAGCACAATCCCAAAATTCGACACCGTATTTATCTCTTATATAATAACATAGAGCTATTAATTTGATCTCAATTGTCTTGCTCAAATGGTTCGATTCTAGTTGTTGTTTAATAAACTTTTTTTTTTGTTAAGGTTGAATTAATTAGTAGTATTTGGAGCTCAATCTCTAATTAAAATAATTATTTTTAAAATTTACTTATCTTTTAACGAATTTTTAAATTATTTATTCAGGATATTGTTCAAAAATTAAAGAACTAAGAAAAAAAATATATTAATTCATCAACTAAAGCATGGTGAAGTGACTAGCTAGTCATTCTCAAATGAATATGATAAACCATTAGAAGCTCTAAATGAATTCTCGTGTCATTCACTATATATATACTATTAGTGAATAACACCACATTTCATTTGAAGTATAAAATAATTTATCATATTATCTAAATCTATTTCAATTGATATAAACATTTAATAGTGGCAGTTAGAAGTGATTTTTTTTATTTAAAATTCATTTCATATACAAGGATAAGAGATATAATATAAATACATATTATATCATATTTAAATTTAGTGTTTGATAAATCAATCGAGTATGATAAGTTGATCCAAAACTCTATCATATTTTATCTATCTAATTGAAATTTATATCATGAATATGAGTTAGGTTATAAACCAACATGATATGAT
>JBBPBS010000633.1:2679409-2709453 GCA_037974835.1 Cicer judaicum | reverse complement strand
ACGAGTTCGACGACCGCGTAGATGTGGAACTGGAGGTCATTTAGATGAAAATAATTAAGTTTTATTTAATATCTTTTAATTTAATGTATTTGTATTTTTAATTTAATGTATTTGTATTTTTATTTTAATGTATTTTTATTTTTATTTTAATGTATTTGTATTTTTAATTTAATGTATTTTTATTTTAATGTATTTGTATTTTTATTTTTATTTGTTTTTTCTATTAATTTAATGTATTATTATTATTATTATTTTATTAATACAATTGTCTTTTTTATTATTATTATTATTATTCTATTTATTATTATAATTATTAATATTTATATAATATTAATAAAATAATTATTTTTATTATTTTAACTAATTAATTTAATGATTAATTATTTTAACTAATGATTAATTATTTTAACTAATTAATAATTATTTTAACTAATTAGTAATTATTTTAACTAATTAATTATTTTTATTATTTTAACTAATTATTTTAACTAACTAATTATATAACAATAATATATATATAACATAGTAGTACACTGGAGGGCAAAATGGAAAGAAATTTTTTTTGAATTTGCCAGTAGGAGGTCGCATCCCCATATGCGACATGTAAAGAAGTGAAAAAAAAAATGTAATAGATGGTCGCTCCCCCAGGATGCGACCAGCAACTGGAGGAAAAAAAGGTGGCATTTTGATATATTTTTTTTAGCAGTGTGACATTTAGGAATATAATTTTCAAAAAGGTGATATATGTATCAAAAACCCCACGGTGTCAGAATTGTGTGAATTATAAACTCAATGTCCTACTTTTTAATATATATATATATATATATATTAATTATCAAATACAAATAGCCTTCCACGTGGTTTTTTTTAATAACTTAATTTTTTTTTTAAATTTAATAATATACTCCTTTTTAAAAAACATATACCATATTATTCGTTTTTTGACTTATTTAGAAGTCACTATTTATAAATATTATTTTTTTAAGAAAACTTAAGTTTACATTGACAATTTTTTTTAAGAATTTTTATTTATTTTTTAATTAAAGAAGTCATATTTAAAAAAATGAATTATTGTTGTATGTTCGATGACAGTACCAAATCACCTTTTAAAAAGACGATTTTTCAAAAATATATCAAAATCACTTTTTAGAATATCGATTTCTAAAAGAAAAAGAAAAACTTTTATAAGCTAAAAATTTTTTAAATAAGTCGCATTTCGACTTTTAATTAAGTCAATAAAAATAGTAGTTTGATATATATTATTTTTAAAAAGAAGTATATTAATACTTTAAAAAAAATTAAATTATGTAAGATGTGCAATGACAGAAAACCAGTCATTAATTGTTTTAGTACACTTAGAAGTGAAATAAAATATTGTTAACAAAAAATGAAATATTGCATAAACATTAAAAAGTTCATAATAATACAACTACAGTGAAATTATAGGAAAAAAATAGTGTATCAATTGGAACATGGGATAAACAACAACATCCACACATCTATTAATTTATCGGTGATGAACATCCACATATATATTAATTTATCGGTGCTGGTGAGTAGGAGTGTTTATGGTGCAAAAATTAAATTCGATTAAATCACATTAATAGTTTGATTCAATTTTTAAAAATCACTTTTAAATTAAATTCAGTGAAGTTTAGAACCGATTTGAAACTAGTTTATAAATATAAATAAGTTTAATATTTAAAAAGTTTTAAGTTAAAATCAGTTTTAAAAAAGTTTTTTAAAAAAAAGAATTTTAAAATTCTTTTGATAAAAGTTTTTTCAATTATTTTTGAAAAAAATAGATATAAAACATTTCCCGATAAATAAAATTTTCGAAATCGAAATCTTTTTTTTAGAAAATTTTGTTGATTATTTTTAAGAAATTTTTTTCAAGAAAAATACATATAAAACATTTATTGACAAAAAAATTTCGATTATTTTTTGAAAAAAAAAATTCAAAAAAAATTATTATTTTTTTTCTCAAAAAATTTCCAAAAAAAAATTTATATTTTTTCATGAATGATTTAATTGATATGATTTTTTTTGGTAAAGTACAGTTTTATTTATTAATATAATTCAATTAATCATATATTTTATGGTGAGTTGTTTTTTTTTTTTTAAATATCTTGAAATTTTTTACAAAGAACTACAAGTTTAATTTAGCTGAAACATGAGAGAATCAAAACTTTATGTTAGTTTTTAAGATAAAGAAACATGGATTTTGGACTCTATAACCGTTAGGGATGAACCCAGTTTAAAAACCATTAGATGCATCAATTGGAGAAAGTAGTTTGAAAACCAAAAAACTTAGCGATATAACCTACAAGACACAGGGATGAGGGCGTCTATGTTTGCCAACAAAAAAGTTTACTTTGGTTGGCCGGCTATGATTTCGTCCTCTCATGTCTCACTGTAAGTTACTCATCTTAATATATATACACACCAAGTAAAAAATATATTTTTAAGTGCCCCAAATAATTTAGAACTTTGTGACAGCCTCAAAATCCTCAATATAAATATATATGTGTGTAAACATAAATATTCTTTTATTTCTCTTTTCATAGAAGCTCTTGGAGATACTTTCAAATTGTTATATTCTCAAATCTTGTCAGTCCATTCACTCATAAAAAAATGTGTGCACCACTTAATTAGTATTCTTTTAAGTTTTTCAAAAATGAGTCCAAATCATTAAAATTTTGTCCTTTTTTTTATAAAAAAAACTAGTAAATCTTGCTCTTCTTCGTTAAAACAATAATGAATATAATTTGTCTATGAAAATTGCCTACCAATAGTTTCTAGAAGTTTCATCGAAGTCTAAGCATACTTTTACAACATATAATTATAAAAGTTTGATCAACATCGTAGCATACTTACAATATGTAAGGAACATATCTCAATGGCTCTCTATTTAAACAATTTTACAACACAACAAACGGAACATAATTGGATCGATGGCAATTTACACTCACTTGAAATCCAAACATACAATCTGCTCCAAGATATCCATCATAAAGTTATATAGGGTCTGAACATCAAGAGTCCATCTCCACATAATAGACAATTAAAAAGGGGAGCTTGAAGAGCTAAGATCCCAACAGTATCTGGTTTCAAGATTGTATCTCAGTCCATTTAAAATTATAGGTACAAGTGGATAACATGCCACCCATATAAAAACTCTGGAAGGCCATGTATTGTTGTTCTCTGAAGAAGTAAAAGTTGCCCAAAAGCAATAAAAGAATCATAAATCAGCATTTACTACATATTTCACAGCACTAGATATGGTGATAATACGAAAATGTTTTCTAGAACAGAAGCCAAAACTAGTTTCAAGAGTACTGGTATAGCTGGAACAAGAGTCCAACTTCTGCAGCTACTGTAGTTTTTAACCGTAGGCTTCCTACAGAATTTAATCTGGCTCGAAAAATGCTTCCATCAGACATTCGTCTCACAAATCGAGTAAACCGGTCCCAATTTCGGGGTTCAAACATTTTTTTGTCCATTCTTACGAAGTTGAATGAGAAGGGGCGTCTCTCAATACCATTTGAGTAAAACTTTGACATCTTCAGCACCTGAGTGAATGCGTCGTCATCCAAATCAGATGAAAAATTTTGACCTTCAAGTGATATGTCACAGAGCCTAGCAGCCAGCAAAAGTTGTCTAAGAAAACCTTCAGGACTACAATCTGGGTTGATCTTTCTCATAACTACATCTTGCATTTCAAAACAAGAGCAGCACATTGAGAATCCATACTTACTGAACATGCGTAAAATTGGTAAGTATCCATCCCTGTTAAAAGTATTATAATAGCCAGCTGTTAACTCTGATGGATGGGATTGTGTAGCATAGTGCCAGTGAACGGCAGCTAATTTTGCTGATATGTGAACTTCTGTACCCCTAAATATAGTTTCACCTTCCCTACATATTCTCTCTCCATGCAGTAGCAGCATATCTGAGTACCATTCAAGGAAAAATTTACCATATGGCATGTTCCAAGAGCCACCCTCGTTTCTAAAGAATTCAGTGCGCTCGGGATTTTGCATCAAACTTCCAGTGCCAAATGGACCACCATTTCCCCATTCACGCTTTCCAATATTTCTTGCAGAGGCATTTAGAGAAGCAAGCATATACTTGAAGATGGAAAAAAGAGAAAAGAAAAGTTCAATATGATACTAATCACACAACAACATAACTTATGCAAATTGGTTATCATCAGTTTCCCAGAACACAAAGCAATAACATGTTTGCAACACTACAGAGTACAGACTAAAAGCTAAAGCTGGAATTTCAACCTACCTTATCATAGCACTGAAACTCTCCAAGTTCACGAGACCAAGCCAAATTAAGTTTTTGGGAAGACAATGAAGGATATCTCAATTCACCACCAGGACCCATGCCAATCTGCACTCCCTGCAAAATGAACAGAGTTATACAAACAACAAACATTTCATATGAATAGCTGGAAAATTGAATTTTCATTGGACTTAACATCCCTAAATCCAATAGAACCTTACTGTAATGATAACACCAAGAAAAGGCCTAAAAGTGTCCCTGAAGTCCCTCATAAAATCTGCATATGCTTGAATGGGAGAGCGTCCACGCAGCACAGGAAGAATATCACACCCGAGGGAAATGTATTCAATATTTTTTCTTCCAAATCTATCAGAAAATGCTAAATCCGGATCTTTATCTATCTCATCAAGCACCCATCGAGGAAGTGGTATCCTACACAAGGAGGGACAACCTTCTAGAGTCTGAGGCTTATGACAAGAAAAAAATATAGCTACCTACAAAAATAGTAATAATTTAAAATAAACCAAATCGACTGTACTCAGAACAAGACTACCCAGGTAAAATGTCCACACCTTATTGAATAAAAAAGTTACATGCTAGAATTGTCATTTTCCTACACCATTGAAGAATTTGTTCCACATATCTGTCTATGTGAAAGACAAGCATCCATCAAACATCTTATTTTCAATCATAACAACTACAAAAAGTCATGCCTTATACTGCCATGTAAAATGAACTACAAGGATCAAATGATCAATCAATGCCACTGGGCTAACAGATGTGAAAATGTTTTAGGTTGGTTGCCAACCGACTAAAACTAAACAACCCTTCTCTTATCTTTTTAAAACCATGAGCCTTAGATACATACTATTGTGGTGTATAGGTTTTTGGCTAAAATGATCAACTAATATGTTTCAACAGTGATTACCTCCATAATCCCTAGACTGTTTTCCATTTTCTGCTAATACTTAGAATTATTTTTGCTGGTATAATAACATAACACCTATCTACTTGCATTTCATTTATTTACTCTTTTATACAAAAAGATATAGTAAAGTTAACTGCAAGCCATGACATAGGTTAAATGAATTGATTGCCAAAAAGCTAATTATATCTATTCGAGATTCCAAACCAACCGAATAGGAAATCTCAACTAAGTGTGTGTTTATTGATTTATTTAGCACCAAACGATATTTTTGCAAAAAAGATGTGAACATGATTCCAGAAAAAAACGATTTCAGGTAGATTTCGATTTTGGATAAAACTTGAATTCAGTGTAAAGATATCCAAACTAAACTCTCTCCATTTCAAACGATTAGTCAAATCCACTTTACAAAATCGCTTCCTTCCAAGATTCAATTAAACTGTCATCAAAAGCTCGCCTAAGTACACACTAAGGGCCTATTTGGATTGACTTATTTAAGTTTATCTACTAGCATAAACATTTGTCAGACTCTTCAGGAGAGCTCATAACATGTTCATAAGTTGTTATCAGCTTATTTTCACAAGCTCTCCAAGATAGTTTATGAAAGCAAATTATACCTTATATTAAAACAGCTTGACATTGTTTTATTTTTAGTTATAGAAAGGGTTAAAACATAAGCAATTGAATTATGAGTGTTTGTGTTATAAGCACTTAATTAAGTTGTTTATCCAAACACAGTCTAAAACTATCTCAAACACAAAAAAGGTCTAAAACAAAACAAAAACGAAAATGGCAATAGATGATAACTGAATTACCACATACATACCAATTAGGATCATCAGGCTCCGTACCGTGTTGATGAAACGCAAGAACAGCTCGAACCTTAAGCCCACACATGCAAGCCATAACAACAAGTTCACGATACCCTCGCCAATCATAAACCCTAGGCTCGTTCCTTTCAACCACACCCCACCAAATCTCAACAACAACACCCTCCACACCCGCAGAAGCAAGCGCCTTAAGCGACAACATCATCGCTTTCGGCCTCCAAATCTTTCCCTCCGAACCAACGGATTTCACCGGAAGCGTCACGAACACCGGCGATCCGCGCCTCCGACGCTGCGGAGAAAGATCGTGGTGAAGCTCGTAGGGGACGTCGCCGTTGTCCGGCGAGAAGGAGCCGCCGGCATCGGGGGATTTGGAAGAGTTGAGACGTGAAGTGACGACGAAACGACGAGTTGAAGAGCGAGTTAGAGTTTTGCGGAAGTGAGTGAAAGTGACTCGGGAGAGAGGGCGAGTTGGATGAGTCAAATCATTACGAGTTGAGATGAAAGAGATTGAGAAGGATTGTGATGAGATCGCCATTGATTTTGGAAGTCAGATAATGTATGAGGGTTTGGTTTCAATTTGTTTATGTACTGCAAAATTATTATTATTATTATTATTATTATTATTATTATTATTATTATTATTATTATTATTACATTATTATTATTATTATTATTATTAGATTATACAGTGAGGAATGCATAGATAGATACTATCATACTACATTTCACTCTTTTATTGTGTGGATGAGAGATTGTATATGCCTTTTTCACTTTTTCTAAACAAAAAAAGTAAATCCATTTTTACTTTCCTATCCATAAAAAATAAGTTTTTGTACTTTACTTTTTATATATTTAAAAAAACATTATTGTACCAATTTATCTTTATTCAGTTTGATAAAATGATGATAGATAAACTAGTGAATGGAAGATAAGTTAATAAATTAAATTTGAAGTATTTAGTTTTAGCAATTGAATTATTGATAAATGTAAAATAATATAAAATATATTTTTTAATTAAATAATAATTATAAAAGTTTGATAAAATATAATATTTTATAATTATAATTTCAAAAGTAATCACAACATAAAATATGATATAAATTGGTAAAAAAAAATTATATATTTATGAAGAAAAAAATGTTATCAAACAAGTCTACTTTAATCATATAATATCATATGCTATAGACTAATATGTTATAAGTTTAACTTTAAATGAAATCCCAATAAATTATGATTCTTGGAGGGATAAGAAACGGTAAGAGAAGATAGATTAATTTGAGTGATGATTTGAATCTCCTACAATTATTGCATGTCGTTGGATCTGAAGCACGTTGCACCATGCAGCGAATGTATGAAGATAGATGGCATTTTTATGGAACTAAGATAGAAATAGGGCGAGTGCAAACGCATTTTTATCAATAAAATAGCTAACGGAAGTATACTGCTCCTATCTATGGATATACTTATTTACATCGTAAATAAAGCGACCATTTAATGTTTTTTAAAAAAGTGAATTAATTAAATTGTATAAATAGTTGAAAGATTAATTTGTGAAATAGTTTGTTTTTAATATTCAGCAGCTTAATCAAACTAAAACTTTATAATTTCAGAATCTCTCTATCAAATGACATATTCTCCACAGTCAGAATAGGTGAGTAAATTCATTCTTTTAAAATCGTATTAGAGTTTTCTAATTCATACGACTCTAGTCCATTCTTTTGGGTTTTTTATTTTATTTTTGAGTTAACGATAAAAAGAAAAACTTAAGTATATGAATTTATAAACTTAAATTTAGATTATAAATTTAATACTTTATTTTTAATTTTATCTTTTCTCTTACCCTTAAAAGAATAAAACATCTACATTACACCTTTATTGGAATTATCGTAAAGATAATTATCTCAATTTTATTTATCATATACTTTGATATATAATATATCCATGTATGTAGAATTTTTGAGAAAGACTTTTTCTTAATGAGAAAAGAAAAGATTTACTATCTTTGAGATCTGATACACGACACCATTACACAAAATCTTAGGGAGTCCACTTTATTACATAAGTAGATCAAGATGAAAGGCGTAGTCGATAGACAACAAGTTAATATTCCTATATTACTCCTTGGTCCCAAGAGATGAAAGAACCTAATTAGTCAAAGACGGTTATCAGTTCAAGAACACAAATTATCCCCTGTTTTTTCAGGATAAGATGGAGTAGAGAAAATGTCTCCAACCAATTTTTTTTAGTTGTCATCATAGTCATACACATAAAAATTAAAATACACGCATTAACAATTTAAAAGTGTATGTAAGTCATTTGATAATATTTTTAAAAATTAAATAAATTTTGATGTTTAAAAATTTTTAATTAACTTATTACTTATTAAAAAATTCTAAATTTTTGACGAATTTTTTTTTATAATATTTTAAACATCGGTGCAATAAATCATTCTAAAATTCAAATGATATACAGTAATTAAATCAAAATTAAAAACTAAAAATAACAACGAACAAAAATTTAAAAGATTAAAAATTGTGAAAATCTCTATATAAACAAAATGATTATCGTATATCTCATTCATAAATTGTCGACGACTACTTGAAGACTATTTTCTATAGATTATTTTGCTTTCATATTAAAAAATAAAATATTCAAACAATTGATGAGTCGAATTGTTCGTATACTAGGAATTTAGTACGATCATCTATTTTATATTACTCATTATTCAAAATTTAGTTCAACTTGGTCAATTTTAATTTTTAAATTTTATATTGTCGTCCAAACGAAGCAAAAAGACAACTAGAATTTAGGGGAAGCAATGGTTGCAGAATCTTCCAGTAGGAATTAATCAAAAGACAGAAAAATAAACTAAATAAGTATGACCATATTTGGAAGCTTCAACTGCTTAGTTGACTTCTCTAAGTATGGCCAATTTTGAGAGTGAAAGTGTCATCCTTAGTTCCACGCCTCATTTAGCTCCGAAACACTATGAAAAGGAATGGATTTGATGATATATCCAATCTCCATTAATGGAGATGAAATCATTTTCCCTTAAACAAGCATCAACTTCAATAAGAGGTTCAAGACAATATTATGTGTATATAGCTCGGATGATGAACTAAAGAATGCCGACAAATTATAAGAAGGTTCCGAGTACTAATTGACTAACATTTGCTTATAAAAAAAAATAATGTTAATAACACATTTTTCAACAAACTCTTTTATTAAATGAAATTCAGATAGATTCCAACAAATTTAAATAAAATCCACACAATTTAGTGATACTTATATGAATTTTAATCTATAAAAAATAGTGTTCAAAAACACACTCTCACCCAACATTGTTAGCTTGCATATTATATAAGTTTGAGCAATTGGTTTCATCCTTCACCTTTGGAATAATGTTTTGGCGACATTTATATTTTGTACAAGCATATGGACCCAAAAAAACTATCTTTCATGGCAATAAGATTTCAACCAACGTTTATATTGAACGCACAATTAAGTTGTCTAAATATCTCTGGGAACTTTAACCTAGTCAACGTTGGGTTTAGGGCGGTACTATTTAGATGAAATTAAGTTTGAAATTTATTGTAGCTTAAAATATAATATACTGAATTGCCCTTTTATAGTTTACTGGATGGAGTTACAAGGCGTTCATTAAAACCGACCAGATAAAAGGAGCATATTCACTCATATGAATCGGATAAAAGGAGCATATACACAGTTTTTTTATTTAAATTGCTACTCAAGCAATATGAAACCAGATTTCTATTTCAATCCAAAGTATTAAGACACAAGTAGTATAATACCCTCCCAACCCATAGGCATTCAAATAATTGACTACAAAATATCAATCATGTAAAGGACCTATTGAACTACATAAAAACCAGACTCCACGCCACAAAGCGTTCACACGCTGAAACTCGTACGGTGTTCGGAACAACCCCGAAAAGTTAAAAGGAAAACTATGATAACATACGTTCATACAAAATTAAAGCAAAAAAATCGATACGTGAAACAAAATTATGTGAGATATTGAAGGACGGCTAAAATATGTTGCATTACTTGTGTTTCAAACACATGGATGGACTAAAATGATTGTTTTACTCTACAGCCAATAATAGTAAAAGGAAAAAAATAAAATTTAAAAGACAATTGTCGTTCATTTTTGGACCACCATAGACTCCAAACATTTCAAATAATATAACTCATGCAAGCTCAATATTGGCGGTATTGACAAATACCATGGTATATCTCATTTTCGGCTTCCTCCAATTTAACCTAGTTTCTCCTGTATCCAAAAAACTGCATCTTTTCTGCCAAGTTAGCAGAAAGATCAGTCATCACCCACAGACTTTCTCCATAGCAATGCATAACAACAAATTTAAAAAATAAAATGAAAAAAGACTCGATATTTCTGACATGAAATGAAGACAGCCAGCCAAATGACTGGAACACCTGTGCCCAAAAATTGTGATGACCCGACTCAAGGTATGCAGTTGAGACCCCCATGCAACAATGCAGATGTATGCAAGAACAAGGACCCATGGAGCAGCAGCCTCAAAATGCAATTGCTCGACTGATTGCCAACTTAGCCCATTCTGCAGATTCCTTGACCGAATGATCATCAGATGATAAGCACTCTTTCAGGAAGTCTTTGCTAGATACAGATTGCTGAATCAACGGGCCAGCATTACCACCCAACGTATCAGCTAAATCTCCAAGCACACCAATTGCCGTCTTAGTCACCACATCATCCCTAAAACAACAATCGACGTCAGCAAATCAAAATACAAAATTGGTAGAAAAGAAATTTATAACCGAGATTTGAACGTAAATAAAATTGACTTACATGTCCTTCTCCATGTACAAACTGTCCAAGAATTGTAGTACATGAGGAGCATAAGGCATCAGGAGCTGTGTCTTTGGGGAACCTTTGAATCCTTGAAAGATCCCTGAGTACGCCTCAAGGATTCCATTTCTTAAAGAGTTTGTGTACTCTATCATATCGTCATCAGCACCAGAAGTATGAGCAGAGAGCTCAGCAGCACTCTGAAGCATAGGCATAGCATATAACAAATACTTTTCAAAGCTTTCACCAATTGCCAAGGCAATGTCACCAAAACATGAAAAAATTGGAGGCTTCACAGACCTATGCAACTGATTGCTTGACAAATCCTTAAGGAGTTGGGACATTATCCCGTCACAATAAGACAGTACATTCTCCTCCAAAGCCCTGCATACATCCCCAACCACACCCACTGTGATAGCACAAACCTGGTAATCCTCAAAATTTTGGAGACCCATCTCCAAATACTTGTGAAATTCTTGCATGTACTTAAGAAAATCAGGGCCAGTTGCATAGGCCAAAGCACCAATGGCAAGCATAGCCTCTTCATGTGCTGTCGCACTTCGAGAAGCAAATACTCTCAAGAATAAACCCATGATTTGGTCAGCATACTGCATTAAATGACGTTTCGTCGGTTCGGACGATCCAAGCTTCTGTATGATGACCTGCAAGCAACCACATAGAAGGCCTTGTAACTCATTCTGCTTTTCATCAGATGAGACCTTCTGATTCTCAAGAGTTTGGTGAAGCTCCATCATGATGACAGTAACAAGTTGTGCAACCATTGGTGCCGTATCATCATTTGAACACCTCACTACTTCATTTAGAGCTTCATAGGCTGCTGTTCTAAGGCGCGATTCTACAGAGTCCTCTCTGTGAGTTACAGTTAGAAGAGCGTGAACAATTTCTTGGAAAAAGGGGGTCAATGGGGAGGCCGAAGATCCGGCATCCTCATAACCTTGGGCAAGAAAATAGAGAGCCCCACAGGCCTTCTCAGCAACATTTGGAACATCTTTCATGCTCTGAAGAAGCACAGTAATAATCTGCTGGCAGTTAGCTTGGGTGATAATGGGAGTATCCAAAGCTGACCCGTGCAAAAACTCAAACATTCGCCCAAGAGTCCATGCAGTGGTGTCCTTCACATGATTGTTCGGGTCATTTGTCAGCGCATTGAGCATGAAACTCAAAGCCATATTCACAAGTGGCACAAGTTTTTCCAGGGATGGCCCTTCAAGAATGGAGCCAAATGCATAGGTTGCAGCTTCCCTTTGCCTCCAATCTGGCTTGGTTATATTCTCTTCGATAAATGGCATAACCAGAGGCACAATGTCATCGCCAACTGTCCGTGCAACCAATCCCAAGCATGTACCTCCAGCCATAGCAATGTTCCAAGCTCCTTCATCCTGATCTTGATCTTCTTCTTGTTTTAGTAATGTATCCAATAACATGGGAACAAGAAATTGAAGTGCTTGCTTTATAAAGTAAAAGCAAGGAATGTCTGAATCAC
Organism: Cicer judaicum; assembly: GCA_037974835.1. Taxonomy (NCBI): domain Eukaryota; kingdom Viridiplantae; phylum Streptophyta; class Magnoliopsida; order Fabales; family Fabaceae; genus Cicer; species Cicer judaicum. The sequence goes on along the minus strand of JBBPBS010000633.1, from coordinate 2,697,046 downwards.
CGCTAAAGTCACCTCCATATTCTTCTAATATATCAATTTCTTCATCACAAATTGAACTCCAGAATTCGATCGCCTGAAGTGCAACAGGCTCTTCATCTTCCTTCACGGCTTTGGCAGTGATGGTAAAGATATCTTGTATATATTGAGCCAACTTTTCATAATATGTAGAAGAAATAGCTACCAAGCATTCAAAAGCTGCCCGTCGGATCTTTAGTTCAGGGGAAAGAGTTGCTTCACAAACAATTCTCATTATGTAATCACGCTCCATATCATTGGAAAAATTTGCCTGGGCAAAACCCAATGCATTGTACAATGCCTGTATGGCAGCAAGCCTAACATCATTGTTTTCTTCCGTAGAATTCATTCCCTGAACGACTGCAGTGAGTATTTTATTTACATGATCCTGGTCTACCACATCTGGTGATACTTCTTCACAAATGTATCCAAGGGTCTCAAGAGTTGCCTGTCTAGTAGGGGCAGGAAGCTGATGAACGTTGGACAAGAGGGACCCCACCAATTCAGGCCATTGCTTGTGAGGCAACTCAATGCCAGCAACTTTCGCAATAACTTGTGATGCAGTTGATCGAGCATCAAGAGACGGAGAAGAAAGGGTCCTCAACAAAAACGCTTTAATTTGGGCTTTCAAAGTTGGGTCCAATGCCAGCCATCTTTGAACAAATTCTATCTTTCTGGGTTGATCTTTTGCATCCAAAGCATTCTTGAGAATTAAACCTGCTAGCTTCCTACTCTCTGGTGGCTTCTCATCATTGGCCAATTCCCCAGCAAGAGAAAACAAGAAACTTGGAAGGTTCTGTTCCTGGAACTGTTTCAAGTTATCTTCAGCTAGTTTTCTTACAGCACCATCCACTGCTTGGGCATTTAAAAGGATCTGAGTAACCTCCATGGCCATCTGAACCTAAAACATACAGGAATAATAACATAAATAAAAGGCATGAAAATGGAAGAAAAAAAATCATAAACTACCAACCGAAACTTGATTAGTGGATGATAATGTTGCTTCAGACTTACGGGCAAAATACAACTTAATCATAAAATTTCAAATTAAATGAGCAAAAAGCGGGAAGCTCAATACAAACCACAGAGAAGAAGGGAAAAATATAAAACAGTGTGCCAAAAAACGTTAAGGATTAACAACAAAACAAGTTTTAAACAAAAGGAATTCACAGTGAGAGATAAAATGCACGACAATTTAAATACACACAACGATTTCAATATGCAAACCCCGTCTATAAACCCCATAACAATGTGTACAGAGAACATAGCTACGAGCATAAATATATGAACACTGCATATAAACCACAAAACAGAAAATTTATAAACCAGGTAATGAAAATAGAGTGGCAGACGCTCTATTTATAGATTTAACCTACTTTATAAATATCTATAGCGCCACCAACATATCAAAAAAATCAAGGAGATTAGGTTTACATCAATTTTGTACATTTCATAAGCAGCCAAACAAAAAGTGCGCATTAGTTATATTAAACACTACCAATTATCTATAAAAAAATTAATTAGATAGAAATGCTAATGAACAATACTAAAACATAGTTAACAAACTAAAGTTGATTCTGATCAGAAAAAAATAAATCAAATGAATCTATGAAACTAAAAGTAATAACCCTTGATAACTAACTCCGATCAACGGCAGAAACAGTAACGAATAAGAAAATGAGAAAGCAAACTTGTGATAATAATAAGAGTAAATAAACGAAAGAAAAAAGAAACTCACAGCGAGTTAGCGAGTTGAATCGGCGATGAAAGTGAGTACCGAGTTTGAAAGAAGAGAAATGAGTGAAGCGCGGCTACTCTGAAACCCTAGCAGGGAGTGAGTGTGGGAAAAAGCAGAGACGCCTAATGTTAAATTTTTGTTTCTTCAGTATTCCCTTTTTTATATTCACTTCTACCACATATACACGTAGCGTCAGGAATTAATATCCACCGTTGATTCAAATACATTTCATCTCCGCCCTATGATTACCTCATCAACGGCTTTTTTTTCATTTTGAAATTGTTTGCTCCATCTTTTTCCTTTTTTTTATTTGTTTTTTCCTATTCTGTCTAAGAACGGGGTCGGTTATGCACGCGGTATTTGCTGCGTGTGATTGTCGGGCATTGGATTCAAATGAATAGCATATGATATGATATATGATATGATATTATATATTCTCAATATGATATGGAATTGAATTTTTTTTATTTTGGTTGGCTGTTCTCTACGCGCTGTGTTGTACCTTTCTTTTTTTTCTTCTTTTCACTTTATATTTCAATTGTTACGATCTATTTATAGACATTTCAGTATGCTGAACAAAGATAGTAATCTAATATAATTATTATAATATGTATTTGATGGATACATAATAATAGTAATAATAATAATAATAACTTATTTTTATATATTTGATATATATTTTATTGTAGTATGATAAAATTTAAATGAGAAAATTAACAGTGTAAAATAATTATATTTATTAAATTAATTTATAATAACTTTAAATAATATAAATAAATAAGATGTTAAAAAAATTTAATAAATAATAAAATAATTTTATATTTAAAAAATTTACTGAAACTATTAAATAAAAAATCTTATTTTTTAAATAAATTATGAATAATCAAATAATTTTATTTTATTTATTAGACAAACTAAATAAATATATAATATATCTTATATATAAAAAAAATTACTAGTGTAAAAAGATTAAATTAAAAATTATAATTTTATAATTTTAAATAATAATTTATTATATGTATATAAGATGACAAAAATAGCCATGTGATAAAATTATACATAGTTTTATAATTAATTTTAGTATTTAATATTAAAATTTATTGTTTTTTAATTAATATTTATATTTTATTAAATTTCTATTTTGTTTGTTTAAAGTTATATTTTATAAGGATAATTGAGTGCATTTGTTATTCTCTTTTTATCTAGCTAATTACTAATATGGTTCGTAATCAAGATTAAAAAATTAACTGAGGAAACACGATAAGACAATGTTGGTGATTATTGTTCATGTATGAGAACACATAATTGATCGTCTCGAGTGATGTTTACGTTGATGTTGATTATTTAATTTCTCCTACGTTATTACTTGAATATGATGGGTGTGTGTACCTACAAAGACACTATGATGTCAAACTAATACAATCAGATACTTGAGTTTTAGTGGGTGAGTTATAAGAAACATATGTTATATAGGAGGTGAACCCTTATATATAGTAATTTTGACCATCGAGCTGTTTAGTAACAGCAACTCATTGACCGGTACGCTCATTCAAGTCTTACCCCTATTTAATAGATTGCGATAAAATTGTTGATGACCTTCTTATTTCTTACTAGATGTTATTAATAGAGTAATTATTGCTCAATTGAGATAGGTGTTGACTGCTCAAACTCTGAAAAGAATGTTATATTTACATCATAGCGTTCGATAACACACAGTCAATATTTCCTTGGTTTACAGCTATTCCATTAGGTTAAATCTATTGACTAAAGTGATTTAAGTAAAGTCACTGGCATATATTGTTACACTTGCTTCATAGATTATTAACTATTGGATAACAAATAGTATAAAATATAAATAAAAGTTTCGGATACCAAATTTGATCACTAACTATCAATTATTCCTCGTATTTTGTCATTACAAAAATAATCTCATTTGATATATTGCCACATATATATATCTAACAATCTATTTCTATGTCAATATGCATTTCTATATCTATATATTTATCAGTTATTTCCATATAATATATATTTAAGAATCATTTTCACCGACCAATATTTCATGTGTCATTATCTCTTCTCCCATAATTTTGATGTGTTTGTTCTTCCATCTTTTTATAAATTTAATTAAAAATATAAATTTTCTATTATTTACAATTCTTAATTAGGAAAATGATTAAAATTTCAGTAATAATTGAAATTAATATTTGGCGCATCTATGCTCACAATTAATATTTTTGTGTTTTTCTTTTTGTAGAATTGTTATTGTTTATTATTTATATTAATTTATTAAAAAAATTATAAATAAACTAGCAATTATGTTGGTTTCCCAAGTTTAAACTCCGGGACATTATTCTTAAATTTTGTAGGTGTTCTTTAACTCATCCAAATACTTTTTACTGAAAAATAAAATATTAATACTTTAAGTTTTAATTTAATGTTCATGGTCAAAAAATATTTTTAATTGTTTTTTAAATAGTTGTAACAAATGTTGATGATAAAAATAAACAATGTATTGTCTGTTTTATTATAATTAAGTAAAATGATACCAATATAATGTTTTATAAATATCCCTAAGGGGATATTTGAAATTTGGTTTTAAAATTTATAAAATCCGTAAGATCATTTATCGAATTCAAACTTATTACTTTACAAAACAAAAAATCAAACTCCTACCTATCAACTTTCACCACAATATAGATGTTAATTATTAAATAAAGACAGACTTTTTTTTACTTATTGAAATAAAATATTAATGGTATAAAAAAATCAAATATTAAGATTAGGGATATACAAAATTCGACCTGGTCCATCAATCTGCCTTGGACGACAAGAATCGAGTATGATCTTATCAAATCGAAAAAATAAATAGAAATAAAAAACAAATATAAAATCGAGATATATTAGAATAAGAGACTGAGTTTGATTTATCGAGAGGTAATTAATCACGTCCAAAATTATTTTATAAACAAGAGATCATTTTATATTATTATTATAATTATTATTATTAACTATAATTTTCATAATAATAATTGTACATTACATTAATACCCTCGTTTAAGTAATTTTTTTAAATGTAGTTAGTTTTTTAATCCAAATAAAGGTGTATAATTAGAGCGGTAAAAAAAAAAATCCAACTCCTAAGCCTCTTTAATTTTATAATATTATATCCTTATTAAAATAATTAAAAAAAATTGATAGACCCCAATATGTTGATAATTTTAAAATTTTTTATTGAAATTTTTTTAAAATTTATTTATTTTCTCAAAAAGTAAATAAAAAATTCTCAAAAAGAATTGATTTTTTTTTGTGGAATAAAAAAAAATAGAAATTTTATTATCGATGAAAAAATCGAAAATAATTATTTCTCAAAAACAAATTAAAAAATAATTATCAAACTTTTTTTAAAAAAAAAATCATTTTTTTAAAACATGGGCCTATAGTTATTTCTCAAATTTATAGTTATTTTAGGTTTAAAAATATTCTAATGGTAATTACAAATCTTACTCTCAGCTTCAAAAACTGTTTCAAAATCAATTTATGTCATCGAATATATTATTAGATCAAGTCGCAAACTATGTCGCTTTTTTTAAGACGTTCTATGTCATTGTCTAAATTGTACAAGACAGGCTATCAACTATGAAATCTCTAACATAAAATAGTTCAGATACACTGTATTGGGAGTTCAATTGTACTTTAGAAAATTGTTCTAAAATTATACCATCAATATGACAGTCAATGGCTGCCACTCATAATATACTAATATAACTAGGTGTGAGAATAGGTCAGGTCATGTCAGACTTTGAAATGTTTGAACAACGATTAATTTTTTAGGTTAAGTCTAGCATACAATCTATCATAAGTTTTTTTTCAACATGACCTGATTTTTTTTTTAAAGTCTGGCCTACCTTAAAAGCATATTTCAAATTAAATTATTTAAATAATATATTTTATATTTTTTAAATGGGCTAAATTGAGCCTTTATATATAAGAAAAACTAATAAAATAATAAACATAAAAAATAATAACATTATAACTAGCAAGTATACAACAACCTTCTAAAAAAATAGAGAAACAAAATGAATCCATAATTTACAAATTTAAAATAAAAAATACTAATATTAAAAAATAAAAATAAAAATAACAATGTTAATAATTATATATATAATCCAGTCTATCATGTTTAATAGTTTTTTTTTTTTATAAATCTAAGTTTGATCTATTTAAATTAACGGGGTTTAAAAAAGTATGAGTTTAACATTTTTATTAAATAGGTCATATCAGACCATAAGTATATCATGTCATAGAAAATCTAACTATGAACACTCGAAAGAAAGAGAATAAGAAATAAAATGAGAAGCATAGAAAAGTCTCATATTTCAAATAACTTTTTGTGTGATTTTTCAACTGAGGAGAGTACTTTATAAACTATTTAACTGAAAGAGATAAAATTGTTCGATTCATCATAGTGCAACATTTTGTTCACATCTTGGTGCGGTGTTTTTTAGCTTAACCATTTTATTATAGTGTTTATTTCATTCAAATTTGATATATTACTTTGATTCAACGCTATCAGATTCAATCAATAATTTAAACATGGTAAATGTTGCATATCAAGAGAAGTATCTATTTCAGTCACTCTTATTTCGTCAGTTTGTACAAAATATTCGTTTTATGCTATCAACATGAAAGTTGCGGACTTGTTTGCGGATTCATCATTTTCGTTTTAGCAAATTTATGTTGTTCTCAATTGATGTATTCTTTAATTTGAATGAATGAATATCATTTTCACCTCAAGTGAGTTATTTGAATGATAAATTTGAAATGTAACTCTATTTGTCTTTTTTATTTTTTATCTTATACACCATATTCAAATTTAGAAATACCATATTATTAGGGGTGGGAAACAATTTATTTTTTCGGCCTACGGCCTAGCATAGACTTTTTTTTTGGTCTGGCGGGCCTAACCTTTTTAATAGTCTGGCCTTACTTGGAAGCCTTTTTAAAAACCTTTTTAAACGCAACCATTATTACCTCTTAAACAAATAAGGAACAACTACTGAGTAATTGACTAATTGAACGGTTATCGAATATGAAACAACTACCAAATATAAGACCGCTACCAAATATGGAACAACTATTAAATATGAAATGATTACTAAGTGATTGCCTAATTGATAGAATTTAAAATAGAAAATAATATTATTAATATAATAATAAAAAAATATTAATAATAATAAATATATATAGGTTGGTCTGTCAAGCCTAATACGCTTTTTTTATAAGTCTGAGTCTGGCCTATTTAAATAAATGGCTTAATTGCAGTTTTGGTCCTTCTGTTTTAGCTGAATCGCGAAAGTAGTTCTCCGATTTTGTTTCTCCACAGTTTTGGTCCTATACAGAATTTTGGTCCAAAATTTGATGAAATTTCATTTTTAAAAGTCGTATTACACAATTTATGATCATATATGTCAGGTACAATTGTTAAAAATGAGATATTGAGGCATGGTGTGGCTTAAATAAATGTAAATAAAATGAAATTTCATGAAGTTTTGGACCAAAATTCTGCTTGGAGGACCAAAACTGGGGAGAAACAAAATAGAAAGACTACTTTCACGATTCAGCTAAAATAGGGAGACGAAAATTACAATTAAGCCTAAATAAATAGGCTTTAAAAACAGCATGAACCTAACTTTTTTATTAAATAGGTCAGACCATAAGTAAATCAGACCATAAACTCCTACCGACGGCCTAACCTATTCCCATTCCTACATATAATAACAAAGAGTAATATTTGATCTCACATGTTGATCTGTTTGGACATCATTTCTATACTCACCCCATCCAAGTGTCCCTTAGTAATTATACCGTATCTACTTATATCTCCTTCCGTTTTTTTTACAAATCAACTTAGAATTCCTAGTATTTGGAAATCGACCGATCTAATAGTTCAATTACACAGTCAGAAATATTATGTTGATAAATTGGCATGTTTCAATTAAACCTTAAAAATTAAATATGCAACACAATACTGCGGCCAAATAAAAAGCTAAAATCGACTGAAAACGTGATTTTGCAAAAATCATAAAAATATTAGGGATGATAATTAGATCTATACCAAATAGATAATTACCCACAAAATTAAGGTGTGGATACGAGTATTATAGTTCCACCCCGTCCCGCACCTGCATTTATATAAATATATTTATTTATTTATTATCGAATAATATTGTCGTAAAACTTGCAACTTCATAAAATATTATTATGTATTATATCGGTGTTTAGTTTAATTAATTTTCTTTTATACTTTAATATCTATTAATATTATTGGACCATTACAATATTTATAATTGAAAGATAAATGATTACAAACATTTTGAAAATTGATTATGATGAATAGATAAATAAGAATTATGTCTTATTAATCGTGACTTTATAATTATGTTTGCAACTTCTTATCAATTATTTTTACTGATCTCAAATAATATTGTTGTAGAACTTACAACTTCATAATGTATTATTATAGATATTTAAATGTGTATTCTTACTAGTGTTCATTTGAAATAATTTGAATAAAAATATATTTTAATTTATAATACTTTATGATTGTATTTAAAATATTTGGATAATTTTTAAATTTAATCACAACAATATCATTTATTTATTAATCTATTTTATTTAAAACGTAAGTAATAGATATGGGTACGGACACTTAGTACTCAAATAATAAAGGTAAAATAATAAAGATACGGGTATTAAACTTGATACTCATGAAATTGATACTCATGAAAGTACAGACGAAGAGTATTTTTTTTAAGTCGCATACATGTGGTATCCTACCAAAACCCTACCTATTACCATCCCTAACAACTACCCAGATATGATTGATAACATAGTAAGAGTACAAAAAAACCAAATTCGCAGAATAAGGTGTCATATTCAAGGTTTGACCAGTTTCTCACCCAAAAACAAAAACAGAGGTGCCAATGGAGGAATCCAAGTGTCATTATTCAAACCTACCCTATTTTCAACAGATTTTACTTTTTTTTCATTTTTCTTGTTTTCCGTTAGCAATAAATTTTACATTTTATGATGTACAATCGCATGCTTCCCAATTTGATGTACAATGGTATCGCAAATCTTCAAAATGGGTCTAGAATCATACCCACATACATAGACCTCCAAGCCAAACAAACTGTTTTCTATCAAATATGAACTCGTAGCAGTAAACATGAAAATGCCCCAAGTTTCATGGTCCTTCATTTGTCTGGTTCAGTGCGACCTGTGCTTTGCTTCATCTATGTGGAACATAATCTGCAGATACACAGGTAGAAGATTATTAAAAAAACAAACGTGAGGAGATGAAAACCATTTAAAGGATGGAAAACACAAATATTAAAAATTGTATACCTTTGCTCCAACGTAAAATGTCATAAGCATGCCCCCAAGGACAGGCAATCCTGTGAAATGGAATTTCGTAATGAATTTAAAATGTATAGTATATAACTTTTGTTATGTTAAAAAGCTAAGGATCTCCACTGACCTTCCTTGCCAAGAAAAGAAGAAAGCAACCAGTTAATCCCATTTGGTCCAATAACAAAACCAACCAGATTTGCTACCTGTTAAAAAAGTCATGGCTTTCAAATTAGATATTGACTATATTTTTGTTTTATAAATAAACAAAATGTGACAGTATCTACAGAAACAGAAATGAAAACCACTCAGCAAAAAAAAAATGGTCATTGGTTACTGAAGTCATTGTGATTGAGAATAACAAAGAACAATCATATATGCTTAGCTTCTGACGGTAACGAAAGACAAACCATGAGGCAAGTGATTGTGACTGCACCAGCAACAGCACCGAGTTCGCGAAATATCAATTCCCCAAAAGAGCTTTCAGCCTGATATTTGATGGATGAGTCCATGTTAGGCAGTAAAAATCACATTTTTGGATCGTTCAATTTTTATTAGATATAAACAAGGATATAGATTACCTGAAATGCTTTTACGGCTGATTTTAATACCAACTCAGGGATAAAGAATAAACATGTCAACCACGCCCACGAAAGAAGCTTCCTAAGGTTCATGAGAATAACCAAGCATAAAATATTTGGTCAAAGCAAGTGCAACATTTACAAATAGAATGGACTAAACTGACCAATAAAGGGAGCATACATACCACTCTAAATCATGCCAAATGGCAACAAAAGTGAATATAACCCATACATTTAGGAGCTTTTTTCGAGATCCCCCAAGAGGAATGTACATATACCTGAATTTCTACCCAGTCAAATGAGAAAAACTAAATGGAAAATCAGGGTAAAAGAATTGATTGTACCTCACAAGCCACTTGTTAAAAGAAGCATGCCAATTTTTCCAAAAGCCTTCCAAGTTGTGGCAATTATTAATACATTTTGGCATATTTTCTGGAGTCTCAATTCCATTCACCTGCAACAGAATTCCAAAGTAATGATTTTCTCCACAAATATATGTGGATATTTATTCTTAGATGCTTAAAGGCCAAGTAACATACCAATGACCAGAACCTGAAAAAGCGCCAGATCAGTAAAAATTTTAGCCACATGAAGTTTAAGACCTGAAACGAATACATTATAAAAAATGAAGAGAAAATAAATACTATGCTAACCTAAATTGGAAGTATAGTTATCAAACTATAACAACCACCACCACTAACTAAGCCTTAGTATCTCACTAGGTGGGTTTGGCTACATGTATTGGTTGAAGTCATTAGGTCAGTAATGTTGGATGAGCTTGGATCTCACTCCAAAAGCTAGCTCAAAGGATAAAGGTGCCCAAACCCATATATACATCCAACGGTCGGAAACTTTGGCAACGTGAAATTCCAATACAACCTCAATAAGTAGAACCACTTATGTTAATTGATGGACATGTATTTTCTTACCCCATATCCAATGATGAACACTTCCATAGGAGATAAGTGCTTCCATAACCCACTGATTGATGAAGAAATATTTCAGCTACCATAGGATAAAATTATATTAAGAAACTAAATATAGCAAATGGCGCTTAACTTAATATTGAAGCACTCACCTATTAGCAAAGGCATTATAGTATAATAGATGTGTCATCAATTCCATAAGGAGAAGACACAGTACCCAACGGAAACCATTGAGAATTACATTTCTAACTGAATTAGTATTTTGAGGAACATCTAGCTGCAAAAACATTAGAACCAATACCATCAATAAAACATAGACTCAAGCAACCATTAAAGAAAATTGACAACAATTAGCAATGCATGAAACGTTCAGGACAAAAAAGGGGCACACCTGATTATGACTCAACAGTAAAAGTTTGATTGTATTATAGAAAACTCACCAAAATGTTTTGGTTGATTATATTTGCATTTACCAATTGCGGGTTAAAGTTTCAAATTTCCAGACAATGATGACAAAATTGGTTATTTTATCCCATCCAATTTAAACAAATAATTTCTACAATATACTTCATTTTTAGAAAATAATATGAGGATGCACTTCATCCCTAAATGTTTCACAAGGACCACATCCATACAATTGTAATGAAAGTCAATCTTGAATCTTATATCTTAAAAATAACTTGCAGTTACACACCTGTGAAGCAAAAGCATTGAAGCTCACTATTGGACCAGCAATATAAAGTGGTGCATACACCAAATAACAAAGGTATACGACATATCCGAACTTGTTGGTTGGTAGACTTCTCTCCTAACAATGTAATTAAAATTATGAACTGAAAAAATGTCTCCACATACCCAATAGAAATTATATAATTATAAAAATGGAAAACTTGAGGAAAAACAAACGTGGAACATAATTTAGCAACTATAATAAATTTCACCCTATGCTTAATATTAAATAGTAGCTATCCTAACCTGTATAGCTTGATAGCATGTCTTTCCTGAGTTACAAATACGACAATGTTGACGATGTTTCTGCAATCATCAAAGAGCAAAATATTGGCAAAATTATTATAGATCACATGAATCAGTTAACATCTCAATAGCTACATGACAGTGTGCATTTGACACTGATACTGCAAGCTAGTATGTTTCAAGCAATGCATTGCCTAACACTTTGACTATTTAAGCAACACGAGGACAACTTCGTTATAGGTTCAAGGCTCAAGCTCAAAAAAATCAACATCGTTTCACTTAGACCATAAGCAAACCTGTAGAAATCAAAGTACACTAAAACCCAATTAAACCAGCCAGGCCTTATATAATTGTCAAGTGAAGTGTCCAAGGCAAAATTAATTAAATAGAAATAGAAATCAGACACAATCTATGGTCTATGCCCTTTTGGGGTAATATCAAAAGTTACTGTTCAGTAATAAAGTTTCAATAGTATTTGCGCCGCAATATAATAATAATAATTACCACAACCAAATATCAAATTGAGAGACTGCAGAATAGAAATTTATACTGAAAACAAACAAATATGATATTCCTCGAGATAGTAATACCTCCTGATTAAAGTGAGAATCTTGATTTGTCCAATGATAATCCAATCCAAAGCTTATCATGCGCAAAACAACTGCAACAAACAACTATGCTTAGATATAAAGAAACCTACATTTTCTGTCATGTTATACAGAGACATGCCTATATAATTTATAAAATGCGCAATATAATAAAATTTTAAAAAATGTTGAGATCACCAAATTTTAACATTCTAGCCTATAACTGTCCTAATTAATAAATCAGCGTAAGATGAAACCAGTTTCAAATTAAGTGAGGAATGACCAAGTTTGACATTTGCATAACTTCGTATGAATGCTAGTGGTGGGTCAGAAATGAGAATAATTCAACAAGAAATATGGGAAAAGGCGGTTACATCAAAGATATATATGGACCATAAATACATAGACAGTTTCAACTTTAGAAGCTACAGAAACTCAATAAATAAGGAGAATAAATACCAAAGTTAAAACATATGTGCCACCTAAAGCTGCCCCGGTAATTGTCCAAAAATCTCCATTGTTGCCTGCAATATAAATACACAATCTTAACTCATAAGTGGTAATAGAATTAAACTTACCATAAATTGTGTAAATACAACCAATTGGATGCCTCTTACCCAAATATAGAGAATGAATATCCTTCATAAATCCGATTACATAGAAGAAAAAATATGTTGTAACTCCAAACTATTAGTGGAAAGTACTTTTTCCGTGAAAATATCTGCAGAAACATCAATTTTAGTCTTACATGACAACTGTGGGAGACCAAAAGTCCAAAACATTATGTATTTAGGAACAAGTAGATCGTAGGTGTGGATAGTCAAACATTTAAAAAGAGGTCAGAGCATCATAACTCATAATTTATTTTCCTTTCAATGTTCTGAGCAATGTTTTACATTTTGGCCATTCATGTTCCTAAAGAAAGATGTTGAAATTTCAAGGGCTAAATCATTAATATTTCAAAGAATTCAGAGTCCTAGAAACAAAAATACACAAATAATCGATGTGAAATCAAGCAATAAAATTAATTTGTATTTTTAAGCAGAAGGATGTGATTCATGTGAGTAATTCATGAAATTTGATTTAAATATATTTTCATTAGATTTCTACATCTGATATACAATAAATTTTACTGAAAAAGTTAGAATTGTTATGACCTGAAACTTTCAATTTTATCAAATTTCAAACCAACAAATATAATACATTCAAACTAGAAACATTGTGTCTAAAACATATACATTATTCTGTTACACACACCTTCACAAGAAGAAAATTAACAGTAGCTATTGAGAGCACAAATATGACGCTGCAAAATGAAACAAACACAAAATTAGACTGAACAAGGAAAATAATGTCAAAATTAAAAGAAACAGCATTAAGTTGAACTAGGTATTCCATACCATGCTCCATGCAGATATGATAGGTATGCCAAAGAAAATAAAAGCCACACAAAGGACATCCCTCTCACTTTCAAATCAAAGAAAGCCCTCATCAAGCTGGCCAGAAGAGTGAAAATTCCAAAGACAAGAGTTAGAACGGGTAAATTTCCTCGAAAGTTCCTCCATTGAGCATCTGAGACATCCTTTACACATAACAGAATGAGACGTGCAATGAATCAGCAATAAAATGCAAGGGCAGACCTAACCAACTACTGAAATACTTACAGACAAATAGTCACAATCATAGAAAGAGCACAATCATACATTGAGGTGATGAGGTATGAGCCATCCCGGGCGTAAACCGAATAGTTGTTTGTAGTGATCTGCAATAATAAAAAATTAAAATACACGATGCCCATAAATTAAGCAGGAGATACCATATGAGAATACTATGCAGGAAACAAAATTATACAAAACAAGTTCTGGAGAAAAATGTGAAACATGAAATATACCGTGAGAGAGTTGAAGGGAACGTTTGATGATGATAACATAGAAAACAAATGCATAAATCACCAGAAAAAACAACTCTTTCTGCTTCCATGGCACACTCCTCCTACCATTATAGTTGTCCTTGTTGTTCATAACAGATGTACCCATATTTGATTTGGCCTTAACTCATAAACCAATGTAATCTTATTAGCACCTCAATTTCAGCAATTTTTTGTTTTCCTGTTTTGGCAATACGAGATTTTTGCAAATTACTTCAAGTTTATCCATGAAACTTAAACAAAGCTTCAATAAAATCAAGTGCAACCAAACATTCATATGAAAAAAAAAAAATTATTTAATATGGAAACCAAAGTTTTCCATGTAAGGTGAGTTCTACTAGACCACCTTCATAAGTGGTCCACTGTGGACCAATAAAAAATGATTGAAATTCTAACGACTGTCAATGATACTCATCATAAGTAATAGTCCATGACTCTCTTCCTTTTTATGGAAAATAAGCTGACCTGATTGATATAGATTCAATACATATTTAGTTTCCGGAATGTTTATCTTATCATTTAAGTCATTGTCTAAGTCATGAAAACGAAAATCACCATTAACGTCTCCGCCTAAGAGATGACTACGATCTTTAGTTTTAAATATTTTTTAAGTACCGGCTCATGATGGTTGTGTTCTATATTAGAATTTCCCTCACTGTAATCATGCCTTGGAATGAAAATTAAAGATACACGTATCATTCCACGGTCCTATACTAACATAAACTACTATAGCATCACACTCTTATGTTGAAAATCGCGCCATTTTAGCGCCCAATCGGGGAATCGAGGTGCGACGCAGTTCAATCTTTGGTACGGGCGGCTATCGCGGCCGCAAATCGCATCCGAGAAAATGAAATAAATAAAAATGAAAAGGAAAACCTGAACGACTCTGTCGCTGTTTCTGCCGGCCGACGAGAAGCTCCGATTCCGTTTTCCGGGAAGTTGGGTTCAGTGCCAAGCATGTTTCTGGTACGATTCTACAAGCTGCTAAGTGGATTGGGCCTATGGGTCTTCGGAACGAAGTGGATTGGGCTTCGGGGTAGAACCCTTTTAAATGATGGGTCCCACACCCAATGCTCTATGGATACCAATCCGAAGATTAATGTTAAAGAAAAAAAGAAATACCTTTTGAATATAAGAAATGCTAAATATAGTGTAAACTGACACAATTTCAATTTTGAATTTAAGATAAAAAATTTAATATCAAATTTTATCGGTTGATATATGATTAAAGAGGTAAACTCACAATTTCATGTATATTCAGTTGCTCCTTTATTTAAGAGGAGTCACTTTTCTTATGTTATCACAATTTATAGTAACCATAATTCTAATAATAATATAAATATAATCGCTAAATATTTAAACTAAAAATCTATTTTTAGAATGTTGGCCAATATTTTGTTAGAAGTTATAAAAATAAAACAATAATATGTTAAACAAATCTTAACTTTCACTTTAAAAATATTTTTATTGAAAATGGGGTCAAAAATTAATAAAATATAATTATAAATTATCAATTTATAAGATTAATTTTTTTTTTAAATGGGGTCGGTTAGTGATTCATCATCTTTATTGAATTCATCACCAAATTGATTTTAAAACACTATAAATAAATAAAGAGAAAAAAAATATAAATTGTGTGTGTGATAAAGAAAGAAGGGTAAAATATACATTTAGAAAGAAAATAAAGGGTGGCACATTTCATAAATAATACTTTCGAAAATTAAATTGGATTTTCTAATTTTAAGGACTAAAAAAATAAAACAGTTTAAAGTAGTTTTATTTTTCAGTTTTTAGTTTTGAAAATTGAAGAAAAAAAATGGAATACCATTACATTTCATTAATGGCATATTTAATAATTATCCACAATAAGTATTTATTTTTATCGAGGACAGTTTATTTTATGCTAATTATTAACAACAGGTGTCGTGCTGAATGCTGATGTACATAAAACAAACGTGCGATGGAGCTTACTAAATTATTATGTAAAAAAAACATCATAAATAAATTAAATTAATTATATTCAAGTGATAATTTATTAACATTCACTGCCAGAATTTGATTAATATCCGACCAAAATTGGAGTTTATAAATAATTAAAGCTAGAACTAAAAAGTATATATATATATATATATATAGATATAGATATATAATTATGAATGTTTTTTAAGATTATATTTTATTTGATAAAAAATAAATTTATATATGATACACTTATTTCGTTATCACTTTAATTCAAAAATTGATTCAAAATAAATATTAATTTTTAGTTTTTAATATAAAATCAATAATTTATTTTAAATTATATCATTTATTAAATATTACGTGTATTATTCTCAAAAATATTGTATTCCACCTTAAATTTATATATGATACATTTATTTTGTCTTACTATAGAACACTTAAATATAAAAATTGATTTAAAATAAATATTAATTTTCAATTTTTAATATAAAATTAATAATTTATTTTAAATTATATCATTTATTTTAAATTATATCATTTATTAAATATTATGTGTTTAATTCTCAAAATATTGTATTCCACTTTGAATTTATTATTATCAATATTTTTTATAATTATTAATTTTATTTTGAATCAATAAACTATGTTGAGCTTATTAATTCAACGCATTAACATTTTTTAATTGCACTCATTTACAGACCTTCATTTATAAATATATATAATAAATAATTTTATTAGTTTTGTTTTGCAGTTATATTTTAAAAACAAATTTACTAAACAACATCTTTCATTTTTTAATCTCTAAAACAGTTTTCAACAATAGAATTATTAAACAGATTTTAATAAAAAAAAATTATTTTTATAAAAAAATTTCTAAAATGTATTTATAAAGTCATTTTTAAAAATTAAAAAATAAAACACAATCAAATACAGCTAAAATCATCTTTAAAAATAGTTGTTAAATTCTTAAATTATTTCGAGAAAAAATTATATATATTATATAACATGAGATAGACGTGGTGGCATCCATCTAGCATGTGCATACGCCATATGATGTGATTAGTTGAAATTCTGTAATAAATTAAATTAATTTAAATATCAAATTAAAAAATTATTAAATTAATTAATTTTATAAAATTTTAAAATTACTGTATTTTTTATAAAATAATTTTAAATAAACATATAATAAATTTTATGCACAATTGTTTATGTGGTTCTGTAACTTAATTTGATATAACACTTCAATCATTTATTTATTTATTTTCTTGATTTCGTTATTTATTTAATTTTATTAGAAAAAAATTCAAAAATATAAATAATAAAAATATGAATTTATTTTAAGATTTAAATTATAAATTTAATAAAATTTACATTATATCGAATATGATAATTAATTTTATAAGTTTTTTTTTAAATTGATTAATTTTTATAAAAATAATATAGCATTGTTAAAATTTTAAAAATATAAAAGATAAAATTATTTACTTAAAGTTAAATAAAAGATCAGATC
>JBBPBS010000633.1:2632197-2679020 GCA_037974835.1 Cicer judaicum | reverse complement strand
ATATATTAAAAGTATTCAATTAATATTTTAACGTAACTAAAATAAATTACAAGATATTCAATTAAAATTGTTCATATTTTTTAAACAATGCGTAGAAATTTAGTAGTATTGAAGGAATCATTTTTACAATTTATAAAAAGTATCGTAGTATTTAAAATATTTTAAATTTTAATATATTATTTTAAAAATTTAATTTTACGATATTTTGTTGGCCTTTGAAAATAATTATTAGTAGGAAGAAGTTTTTCCTTGGAATATGAGATTTTTATACATTCTCATTTTTTTTTAATTTCTCTTTATATATACATATTATCCGAAATTATACTTAATCAATTTAACTCTATATTCAAAAATTATCTAAACCAAATTCGAATTACTAGATTCAACTCCTCTCATAAACTTACTATAATTCTCTAATTCTTAAACTCTCCCAATATCTCCACATTTTTCTCTTTCATATACCTTTTTTAATCATCTGTTTAATTCATTAATGCATTTGCATATATGTATTCTTCCTATATCTCTCTCCGTTATGTTGTGATCTAGAGAGAAACGTATCAGAAAATAACTTATTGATACATTTGACAGACTGTGTTTATATACACAGTTGTAGTACATGTGAGATCCTAGAATTATACTATGACTAATTACAATAATAAACATATACAAAGAAACGGTCATGACAGCTATACACATGATGTGACTGGATCAATAGCAATTAATGTCATGATACTAAAATGGAAGTTGTATAATGCCATTGATATTGAGATCAATATGAAGTTATTATAATCATAATTTTCTCTAACTCCCCTTCTCAAACTGATGGTGACATCGTCACCCAAAGTTTGTCTCTCATCATGTTGAACCTTGTGTGTGAGAGAGGTTTGGTAAAGCAATCTGCAATTTGATTTGTTGTGGGCATGTAGGCTATTATGAGTTGATCTTGAAGTACTTGATCACGTATATAGTGGACATCTATTTCAATATGTTTGGATCGAGCATGCATCACTAGATTGGATGCTAGTGCCTTGGCACTCAAGTTATCACACCATAAAACTGGTTTCTTGGACATAGGAAGTTTTAGCTCACCTAATAGCGATCTAATCCAAGCTACTTCAGCTGCTAGGTCAGCCAACGCTCTGTATTCTACCTCAATACTTGACCTTGACACCACTCTTTGTTTTCTCGAGGCCCACGAGATTAATGTCTCACCAAGGAACACACACTGTCCTGCCATGGATTTCCTATC
The DNA here is from genome assembly GCA_037974835.1 of Cicer judaicum. NCBI lineage: Eukaryota > Viridiplantae > Streptophyta > Magnoliopsida > Fabales > Fabaceae > Cicer > Cicer judaicum. Next base: position 2,677,771 of record JBBPBS010000633.1, on the reverse strand, counting down.
ATCTATGCTAGTAGCCCAATCTGCATCAGAGAATCCAACAATATCAAGATCAACTGAGGACTTGATATGAAGACATAAATTTGTTGTTCCATGGAGATATCTTAATATCCTTTTTATTCCTTGCCAATGATCTATGGTTGGGGAACTCATAAATTGGCTGAGTTTATTGACCGAGAATGCTATGTCTGGCCTACTGTTGATTAGGTACTGTAATGCACCTATTGCTTGTCTGTATAGTGTAGGATTGGCCATAGGTTCTCCATCAGCAATTAGTTGTTTCCCTGTTGCCATTGGTGAGGGACAAGATGAGGCTTTTTCCATATTGAACCTTTTGAGCAAGTCTCTAATGTACTTTGTTTGTTTCAGGTACATTCCACCAGTATCTCTGTGTACTTCAATTCCCAGGAAGTAGTGTAGAGGACCTAGGTCTTTAAGAGAGAAAGTAATGTTTAGTTGAGTGATGAAGGTCTCTAAGACCTTTTTGTTGCTCCCTGTTACTATTATGTCATCAACATATACGAGGAGAAGTGTGATATGGTTAGTTCCTCTAAGGGAAAACAGTGATAAATCACTCTTGGTTTTTTGAAATCCCCATTTTAGTAGAGTACCCTTCAACCTGTCGAACCATGCCCTTGGGGCTTGCTTCAGGCCATAGATTGCCTTGGTTAATTTGCATATGTGATAAGGTTTGGTTGAGTCTATATATCCTTCTGGTTGATGCGTAAACACAATTTCTTTGAGATTGCCATTCAAGACTGCATTGTTTATGTCCAATTGCCTAACTTCCCAATTTAGATGTACTGCAATGGATAGAACAATTCTTACAGTGTTGGATTTGATCATTGGACTGAAGGTCTCATCATAGTCCAAACCTGCAGTTTGTTGGAAACCTTTGGCAACCAGTCTTGCTTTTCTTCTTTCAATTGAGCCATCTGCCTTGTACTTGGTTTTAAAAACCCACTTTGAGTCTATGATATTATTCTGCCCCTGAAATGGTACCAGTGTCCAAGTGTGATTTGCTGTTAGAGCTTTAAATTATGCATCCATGGCTTCTTTCCACCTTGGTTTGACTTGTGCTTCATTGACATTTTCTGGTCCCTTATCCTCTTTGTGTGTCTCTGTCAGTCCTATATAAGGTAGTTTGGGCTTGTAGATCCTAGTACGTATCTGCTGGACATGTTGATTGTCTTCTAGTGTGTCCTCTACTGGGTCTGTGTCCTGTATTGAGCCTGTTGTTGCCGGTGCTTCATTTGTATGAGAAGTTGCCTTATCTGCAGTGACAGAGATCTCACTGAGGACTGGTTGATCTTCATGAACCGCTAGGTCTTCTTCCTGGTGGTTCACATCATTGTTACTTGGTTCAATTGTGTGACTTGTAGTGGTACCTGTAGGTAAAGGAGGAAGAACAATAGGGACTATTTCAGTTAGAGTTTTTAATGGATTCCTTGTGTCAAGAAAGCCATCATAAAATGGAAAATGATTCTCATTGAAGACAACATGTCTTGAGACAAAAATTCTTCCATGAGAATTTAGGCACTTATATCCCTTGTGAGAGTTGCTATATCCCAAGAACACACACCTAGTGGTATGGAATTGAAGTTTGTGTTGATTGTATGGTTTGAGGCAAGGGTAGCATGCACAGCCGAAAGGCTTCAAGGCATCATAGTCAGGTTCCTTTCCAAACAATAATGAATATGGACTTTTATTTGGGTTAACTGATGAGGGAAATCTGTTGATAAGAAAAACTAAGGTCGAGAAAGCTTCCCACCAGTAGTGTAAGGGCATTTTGGCCTGTGCTAGTAGTGTGAGTCCTAATTCAGCCACATGTCGATGTTTTCTTTCTGCTCTACCATTCGGCTGAGAGGTATATGGACATGACATTCTAAATTGGATTCCTAACTCTATGGCTATTTTCTGAACCGGTTTATACTCATCTCCACCATCACATTGCAGGATTTTTATTTTCCTGCTAAATTGATTTTCAACCATGTTTTTGAATTGAGTGAAAGCATGTATTGTTTCTGATTTTTGTTTTAAGGGAAAAATCCAAGTGAATATGCTGAAATCATCAATAAAGTGAACATAGTACTTGAAATTAGATGGAGATAAAATTGGGGCTAGACCCCATACATCACTATGAATTAGATCTAAAGGTTCCTTAGCATGAGAACAGGATGATGTAAATAGTAACAATTCAAGTTTTCCAAATTGACAAGCTTCACAGAATGAAAAATGATCATTTGATGATGTCTTCACATTGCAGTTCTTCAACACCTTTTCCAGGACTTTATTGTTGGGATGTCCAAGCTTTCTATGCCAATTCTCCTTGACTGACATGTAGATACATGGGTCTTTATTGACTTGAGAGTTGGCACTTGAAAGTTGATATAATCCATCTTTAACTTTCCCTTTTAGTAATGCATTGCCTGTCATTTTGTCCTTCACATAACAATAGTTTGCATCAAATTCAACAATAGCATTATTGTCTGCAGTTAATTTAGATATACTTAACAGGTTTTTGGTTATTTCAGGGACATACAAAACATTGTGCAGATTGAGTTTATTTAATTCAGTCGAGCCCGAGTCCAATATTCTCAACCTGTTACCATTGCCAACTAGCAGATAATTCTTACCATTGCTTTCATTGAGATCTTGGAGTTTCTCATTTTGATGAGTCACATGATTGCTAGCTCCACTGTTGAAATACCATTCATAGTCCTGACCATGGTAAGGTGAGGCTATGAAAGCACTATGATTTTCTTGCTTGTTATTCTCAACATAGTGATTTGAGCCTGTGTATGATTTGTCAAAACGGTAAAAACATTGCACTGCAGTGTGACCTATCTTGTTACATACCTGGCATGTTGGTTTAGATCTACCTCTTCCTCTACTTCCTCTGAAGTTAGAACCTCTCCAGTTACCTCGTGTCCTAGATTTGTTGCTTATGAAATGAGTTTGGCTTGCAAGGTTTGCTGAAGCATTCATTGAGAGATTACTGAAAATTGTTCAGTTGTTCCATTATGTTTTCAAATGCCAATAGTTGGGCTTGTAGATCAACCCAAGTAAGGTTGATTTGATCAGATAATTTGACCACCACAGGATTATAATTAGCATCCAGACCATTCAGTGTCTGAATTATTAGGTCCAAGCTGGAGATTGGTGATCTTGCCAGTTTTAATTTGTCAGAGAGGTTCTTCATTTTGAGAAAATACTGATCCATCTTCATTTCTCCTTTGCGGGTGTTATGAAATTATGATTTGAGGTAGATTTTTCTTGATTTTGTGTGTGCACCTGCTAGGCTTTGTGCTTCATTCCAAAGTTCCTTAGAGGTTTCACAATGCAGCAACTGTGTTGCGATGTCAATGGCCATTGAATTTCTTAGCCATCCTAAGAGAGCTTGATCATGTGCAATCCACTCTTCATAGTCAGGATTGCTTTTCTTAGTTGTGTCATTTGTGGAGATAAACTGATCAGGACATTCTTTGGTTCCTATAATGTAACCATCAAGTTTGCATCCTCTAATCAATGGAAGAACTAGTGACTTCCATAAGAGGTAGTTATCTCTATCCAGCTTGACAGAGACAATTGTAGGTAGGTCATTTGTGTTGGCAGCGGATGACATGATTGGATCGAGAGCCTTCAAGCTTAAGAGCTCTGATACCAGGAGAGAAATGTATGAGAAAATGACTTATTGATACATTTGACAGACTGTGTTTATATACACAGTTGTAGTACATGTGAGATCCTAGAATTATGCTAGGACTAATTACAATAATAAACATATACAAAGAAACGATCATGACAGCTATACACATGCTGTGACTGAATCAATAGCAATTAATGTCATGATACTAAAATGAAAGTTGTATAATGCAATTGATATTGAGATCAATCTCTTCCCATGATATTAGTAACATTATTGTTTTTTTTTTTACCTTTATATTTTCCTTGTTATAAAAATATATAGTTATGTAATTATTATTGACACATGTCTAAATAATATTTTAAAGAATAATTATAAAGATAATATAAAATAATCAAAATATATTTTTAGTTGTTATATTATCTTATAATTATTAATATGACTATTACTTTTATATTAGTATACTCATGATATATGCATTGCACTTGTAATAAAAAATAAAATAAAAAGTGGAATGCATTTTTTTTTTTAAATTCCATCAATTTTAAAATTTACTTTTAAGGTGTATCTGGTACTCCAACGAGTGTGTGATCTAATCTACATATATAGTAGTTTATATATAGACAAATGGCTCTTAAAATACAAAATAAGCTGATAATTATCTTAATACATTATTTAAATTTTTAACTAAAGATGATGATAACTATGAAAATGTTGCGTATAAGAGTAACCATGATCGAAATGGAAATAAATTGCTAATTTATCTATGCATTGCAAAATATTATCTTGATAGAGTAATGATGGTTGTCTTTATTTTAAATATGTGAAATTATTTTTTTGTTGGAATAGTTTAAATTATAATAAACAAAATAAAAAGGTTATTGAGAATATTTTATTAGAGAGTGTGTAGTAATCATTTTTATTAAATAATTGCTTAAAATTTATCGAGTTATTTGAAATTTTATAAATCTATAAAATATTTTTGAATCCAATAAATTATGAAGATAAAAATTATTTGAAATCTAAATTATAAATCTCCATAGTCGTTTAAAATCTTACAAGCCTTTTTTTACGCAAAAATTGTTTATTTAAATATTAATCTAATACAGCTCCTTAATCATTAATTATTTGATGAATTGGTCATACTCCCATCATAAAAAAATATTTCATATATGAATTTGATTATTATGTATTGTCATCGTAGAAAAAAAACATTTTGAACACATTGCAACCATTTGTTAGACTAACTTTAAAAGTAGTCGGAGTAAAAGTTAAACGTCTTTGATGTTATAAATATTATAATTAATTAATAGTGTATAAACTATTTACATTATTTATTTATTTTTCTTCTCAATTTGACTTTTAATTTAATTTTAAATAATTATTTGATTTTTTTATATTTTAAAATATCAACAATGTTTTCATTATTAATTTTAAAAAAATTTATATATTCTTCATATTCATAACTCAAATATTTAAATAAACTAATATTTTCATATCTGACAATATCAAATTCATCAAATAAATAATTAACGCTTTAATATCTGATCCCCAAATAACTGAGACAATATTTTATTATTTTGTATATCCTTCTCCGAATCAAATCCATGATCTAGATCTTAAAAGTTAAGTGTTTTTGTTGAAGATAAAAATATGAGTTTATTTTAAAATTTAAGTTATTAATTTCATGAAGATGTGAATTTTGTCAAAGATGATTAATAATTTTATGAGTTTTATTTAAAGATAATTAATAATTTTATTGATTTATGTAAAAATTATAACACTGGTGATATTTTAAGATATAAATGATCAAATTATTATTTTAAATTAAATAAAATTAAAATAGAATTATTACTTGAAATAAAATAAAAGGACCGTATGAGGTATTTTATGAAAAATTTATGGAGGTATTATTATAATGAATCCACATAAATTTCAGAATGCTTTACGATGTTTCACAATATCTAAAGACAAAAATAACAACCTTTACAATTTTGAAAGCTAAATCAACAATTCTCCCTTTTGATTGATTCTTTATTTTTTCACTAAAGAGATAGCTTAGAGTTAAACTTTCAGCATAAATCACTTATTTAAATTGTTTTTCTATCTTCTTTTTTATCAAAATAAGTTATATATATATATATATATATATATATATATATATATATTTATTAGTGTGACATTGTGGTTATTCGTCGTTTTGTTTTAATATTTTAATTTTTTGTTTTGTGATATTGTATTTGTTCATCATTTTGATTTAATAATATAATATTTTATTGTTTAAATCGATAAATAAAATTCGTTAAAGTACAAATTCAATCAATGATTTTAGTATCGTTAATATTATATTTTTAGAGGCACATATATTTTAGATATTTCAATTTTATTATATTTATAAATAATTTACAGTTTTATGCTATTAACTCAAGTACTATGAGTTTGTTTATAAATTTATTTTTTTTTATTTTTAGAAAATTTAATTTGTAATATCATCAATTGATAATTTTTTAACCAATATAAATAAATATCATTTTTTTTTATAGAAAATTGTAAATGGAGGAAAAGAGATGAGAAAGAAAATGAAGATGTGTCTAGGAATGAGTGAATACTAAAGAGAGAAATAAAAAGGTTTGCATAGGATGTAGTGAGTATGTATATGAGAAGATCCAAATATATGGATGACACACTCCCATCAAAATGAAATATGATAAATCACCATAAAAAAACACAAATTAATATCCGAATTATTAAAAAACATCCGTTTATGATGTTATCATAATTATGAATTATTTTAGTAATAGATTATATATTTTCAGATATTTTTATAATAATAAATTATATTTTTTTTAAAATTATTTTGATAGTTTTAAAAATAATTTAAAATTTTAACTTAAAATAAAAAGTAAAGAGACATTTTATATTTTTAAAAACTAAAATAAATAATTTATCTTATGTAAATAGTATCGTATGGTATGGATCCTTGACGTGTTACAGAATACTAGTTTCGTCACACGGTTGGTTACTTGATACGTTGAAGTCTTGCGAATGGACGGTAGCGATGTTCCCAAGTCAAGGAGAAAAATAATTGGTTAGAACAAGCGTATGCCGAATCACAATTGGTCCACGTCATCACAAATGACATGTTCGAGCGTAATAAACCTTTACTAACAAAAAAGCCATGGCCGAACCACACTATAAAACGGTTTAGACCGTTCCTTCCAAAAACCAGAAACGGAAAACCCATTGCTCACCACCGTGCCTGCAACTTCACCATTTAAATTCTAAGAAAGAAGAAGAAAAGAACAAGACTAATCAAAGGAGAGAGAAACATCGAGAGACAGCGATGGCTGGCTCATGGAAATGCGCCTCTCTATTTGTTCTAGCAATTATTTCATTCGGTAATTTTCATTGCTTATTAGATCTCATCGCTTTTCTTACATGTTCCTCTTTTTTCATTTTTTAATGTGGAAGCGGAAAATGCTATGAGACTTCACTTTATAATAAACCTTTTTGGATCTTGTAGTGTTGAACCGTGTGTGATTAATTAATTAATTAATTGTGTTGCAAATCAGTGAGATGTTAGACGTAGTGTTTTAGTTTAGGGTTTATGAATTTATGAATAATAAGAGGTTAGTTTACCATTTCAGCGACGTTTTTTGCTAAGCCTTTTTCTGCATCTGGAAATTTTTTCAGCAGTGATCTGTTCTCGTTATTGACTGTACAGTATGCTTGTTTATTTGTTGCTTTCTAAGATTGTTGATAAAAAAATTCACTGTTAAACTGAGTGATTAGTATTAGAAACTTTAGAATGAACTTCAATCGCGTTAGTTTTGTTGCTTAGTGTTTTCGCTGTCATTGCATGCTTTTAACGTATCTGAGTTCGTGGTCATGATTTGAATACGTCATCATGAATTTAAGCACAGAAATGATAATTGTGTTGATGAACTTCGTGTAATTGTTGCTTGGAAGAATTATATCTTTTTTCGGGGATTGGATTTTTTAAGAATAAATATGTGCAACTGCAAAATTAATTATTATACAACAGGTTTTTTAGTATTGTAATAGTGTCAGTAACTAACATTTTGAAAGTTATTCACAGGATGCCTATTTGCAATTTCCATTGCGAAAGAGGAAGGTACCAAGTTGGGGACAGTAATTGGGATTGATCTTGGAACGACCTACTCGTGTGTTGGTGTTTACAAGAATGGCCATGTTGAAATTATAGCCAACGACCAAGGTAACCGTATCACCCCATCATGGGTTGCTTTCACCGACAGTGAGAGACTCATCGGGGAGGCTGCAAAGAATCTTGCAGCCGTCAACCCTGAAAGGACCATCTTTGATGTCAAGAGACTTATCGGAAGAAAGTAAGACATCATTATCTTGTTCATTAATGAATAATAATTTGTTAAATTTAATTGAATCAATGGTGACTGAGTTGTTTCTTTTTTGCAGATTTGAAGATAAGGAAGTTCAAAGAGACATGAAGCTTGTTCCTTACAAGATTGTCAACAAGGATGGAAAGCCATACATTCAGGTAAAAATCAAGGATGGTGAGACCAAGGTGTTCAGTCCCGAGGAAATCAGCGCCATGATTCTGACTAAGATGAAGGAAACTGCTGAAGCATTCCTCGGCAAGACAATTCGTGATGCTGTGGTCACCGTCCCGGGTAAATGGGCAAATTACAATTTGTTCCTCCTGCAACCTTGACTATTTTCTTTTTGTCTTTATTTTAATTTCTTACATTTTTCCATTCAAATTTACAGCTTACTTCAACGACGCTCAGAGGCAAGCCACCAAGGATGCTGGTGTCATTGCTGGTTTGAATGTTGCTAGAATTATCAATGAACCCACTGCTGCTGCCATTGCTTATGGACTGGACAAGAAAGGTGGAGAGAAGAACATTCTTGTCTTTGATCTTGGGGGTGGAACTTTTGATGTCAGTATCTTGACAATTGATAATGGTGTTTTTGAGGTTCTTTCTACAAATGGAGATACTCATCTTGGAGGTGTGTGCTTTTATGTATAATAATAGAGAGAATGAGATTAAGTTAAGAAAAATTATACTCTTTCTAACTTTTCATTCTACTGTTAATACCAGGGGAGGACTTTGATCAGAGAATAATGGAGTACTTCATTAAATTGATCAAGAAGAAGCATGGAAAGGACATCAGCAAGGACAACAGAGCACTTGGAAAGCTTAGGAGGGAGAGTGAGCGTGCCAAGAGAGCTCTTAGCAGCCAGCACCAGATCCGTGTTGAAATTGAATCACTTTTTGATGGTGTTGACTTCTCTGAGTCACTTACCCGTGCTCGATTTGAAGAGTTGAACAATGACTTGTTCCGTAAGACAATGGGGCCTGTAAAGAAGGCAATGGACGATGCTGGATTACAGAAGAACCAGATTGATGAGATTGTTCTTGTTGGTGGAAGCACAAGGATTCCAAAGGTACAACAACTTTTGAAGGATTACTTTGATGGAAAGGAGCCAAACAAGGGTGTCAACCCTGATGAAGCAGTTGCCTTTGGTGCTGCAGTGCAAGGAAGTATTTTGAGTGGAGAGGGTGGCGAAGAAACCAAAGGTACCATAGTCTATACTCTAGCGTTTTAGTTGTGCATTAGCCAGGTGTTATGTGTTATTATTGCAAATAGATTTCCAAGCATTACTCTTTCTCATATTTATGCTACACTTTTGGATCCAGATATCCTTCTCTTGGACGTTGCTCCTCTTACCCTTGGAATTGAAACTGTTGGCGGAGTGATGACAAAGTTGATTCCTAGAAATACTGTCATCCCTACCAAAAAGTCTCAGGTTTTTACCACCTACCAGGATCAGCAAACAACCGTCTCCATTCAGGTACTGCACTATTATTCTATTATTCCACTGCATGATGCTAAGGGCATTTTCCTTTCGAATTACAAAATGCTTGACTGCATGAACTTGGACTCAATTTTTTTTTTATTATATATATATAGGTGTTTGAAGGTGAGAGGAGTCTCACAAAGGATTGCCGGCTCCTTGGGAAATTTGATCTGTCTGGAATTCCACCAGCTCCAAGGTTGGTTTCTTGCTTTCAACATGCCCTCTCCGAATTTTTCTCAGTTGATGTTTGTATTGCAGTAGTTCATTGATTATTTTGTGTGGTAATTGAACAGAGGTACTCCTCAAATTGAAGTGACCTTTGAAGTTGATGCAAACGGCATCCTAAATGTCAAGGCTGAAGACAAGGGCACTGGAAAATCCGAAAAGATCACCATTACAAATGAAAAGGGACGTCTGAGCCAGGAGGAAATTGACCGGATGGTTCGTGAAGCTGAGGAGTTTGCCGAGGAAGACAAAAAAGTCAAGGAAAGAATTGATGCCCGGAACGCTCTGGAAACCTACGTCTACAACATGAAAAACCAAGTCAATGACAAAGACAAGTTGGCTGACAAGTTGGAGTCAGATGAAAAGGAGAAAATTGAGACCGCAGTGAAGGAAGCATTGGAATGGCTTGATGACAACCAAACTCTAGAGAAAGAAGACTATGAAGAGAAGCTAAAAGAAGTGGAAGCTGTTTGTAATCCAATCATCACCGCTGTGTATCAGAGATCAGGTGGTGCCCCAGGTGGTGATGCCTCAGGAGAGGACGAGGAGGATGATTCTCACGATGAACTCTAGAGATGTTTCCTGAGATTTGAGCTAGATACATGATGAGAAGCAATAGTTTAGGCAGAGTCTGTTAATTTTTCTTGATAGGTGGGAATTTAAAATTTCCCCTGCGCTTGCTTTTTGGGGGCGAACATTACATACTTGGATAATTATATATGTACTTTGTTTTTTGCTAGTTTTACGAGAGAACTTATTCTGCTGTATGAGCCTGAACTTATTCTGCGTTATCTTCCTTCTTTGAGTTGTAGAGTACGATTGGGACTCTCAAAATTTGGGTTCCTTAAATTGAGCGTACGGAAGGAAAGGGAGTGGAAAGGAGTAGGGCATTTATTCCATTGTGTATTTGATGACGGAATAAAACATAAAATGAAGGATTCAATCTTATACATCCTATATTGGAGGGAAGGAATTGAAGGAAGATGATTGAATTTAGATGGAATAGATTCAATCATGTCTCATTCTATTTCACTCATTTTTTAAATATCACAATGAAATTTTCATTAGTTATCATTTTAATTTTAGCATTCCATCGTTTTACCTCATTTCAAACAAAGCTCACTTAAAGGTCTAAGCGCACACTTTAGAATTAGAGTTTATGGCAAAAAATATAAGAGCTGAATTGACCGTGATATGAAGAGTCGAGAGAGTACAAACAGTGTTTTGGAAAATTAATTATGATTTGTGTGGAGGAGTATTTTGGAAAATTTTAATTGGAGGAATTTTTTTATATATATATTGTTTATTTTTTGAAAAATTAATAAAATAACATGATAAATGATGACGATATAACATTTAACCACATTTCAATATTTGTTAGAAGCAATTTATAACTTGGAAGCAATATTTAATTTCTAAAAAAAAACAAAATCCCCTTTTCTCTCTAAAATCCTCCTCCCAAACAAACCCTTAGATTGTTAAACCACCATTAAGCAACTCTTTTTTAATAATTTTTTTTATTTACACTTAACATTTAACCCTGCCAAATGACTTCCAATTTACTATAATATAATAAATTAATTTAGAGTTTAGAAACACTACAAAACCTCAACCTCGTTAGAGATATACTTAAGAGCCGTCAGCCTTGGAATAGCAAGTCCTGGCATAGACAAAATTTTGCTGAAACTAGTTGAGTGGTTGGTCAATTTGAATTACATTTGATTTATTTCTCTAAATTTAAGCAATATATATTTTAGAAATAGGTGAACTTATAATTATTTATAGACGACCTCTCCGAGGATAAAATTCGGTGTTTTGGCCAAACAGTGGATGATGTAGTTAATCTTTTAGAGTATTTTTAGATTTATGTTGTTCCCATAAATTAAAAATAATTTCGATTAAAAAATAAAAGATTTTTTTTTTTTGTAAAAATAAGCATCATTTTATCTTTTCAATATATTGTTAATTATTTTATTAAAAATGCACCCTAATTACTATCATGTACTTTATTCTCAAATTATAACATTACACTTTACATTTATGATACAATGTGTGCATCAAATAGGTTGATAAACATAATTTGATAACTTCATATTTATGATACAATGAGTACATCAAATAGATTGATAAACATAATTTGACAAAATTGTCGTTCTCTTTCTTTCATTTATGAATTCTCATTAATTTGTGTAAAATAACCTACTATAAAATTTATGATAAGACCAAGGGACTAGAGGTTTGTCAATAAAAAAAGGTCATAGTCGAGGTAGGGGATGTTGTAAAATAAACATTGAATTGCATGATAAACAATTCCGATCGTTAGTTAAGATCGAACAACTCATATTACAAATAAATGATGTATACACAAGAGATTCACAGGAGATCCACTTAGGTACTCACCTGCGAAGACGCCCATTATGAATTGCTCTAAGAATCAAAACATTGACTGATAGCTTAAAAATGTTTTTACACTGTCTGGGATGAAAGGATGAATGAATTTCATTATTCACATAAAGTGTGCTATAAAAAGATGGAATCTATATCTCTGTCTAGATCAGATATGCAGTCTTATAAGTTATTTTATTTTGTTTTATTAAGGAAGGTTAATTTCAGTTAGAGACCAACATTTGGATTGCCTGAACCTGCTGCAGCAACTCCCATCCCACCAACTGATGCAGCTGCCACTGTCTCATGGTTTCCCGATTTTTGAACATCTTTGACATCCAGCTCATGCACGAGTTCATCGATTTTCCTGAATTGATATGGCCATCTTGCATTGTAGAGAAATTGGCGAAGATCAAACCTATTATCCTCTGGTGAATAGCTCTACAAGTTGGGTGAAAGATTGTACATTTTCATCAGCCAAAGTATTTAGAGGCATCAATAGCTATCTAGCAGAATTCAACCGTGACTTCACACCATAATAACTACATACCTCAGCGTGATAGGAAGGTGTCATGACGGTCATTTTGTGTCGATTGATAGAATAATACTTGAAGAAGTATTTTACTTTTTCAGCCACTTGTGATGGAGTCAATACTGCACCCCATTTGTAACACAAATTCTGAGACAGCAAATTATATAAAAAAAGGTTATTACTGGACTACAAAATGGACAGCCTTAAATTAGAAGTAGAGCAATTACTCATCCCTTTAAGCTCTCCATATCAATAGAAAACATGGTAGTTCTGAAATCAATATAATGGGACTTGAGATACATTTCTTCTAGTGATGCTAAACTTAAAACCATGTGCATTTTTTGTTCTTTCATGAGCTCTCCAAAAGAAAAACATGCTATCTTTTAACCGTGGATATAACTTGTCTTTGCAAATAAAAGCTCACATGAGTAACTCCTCTGTGATTTTCGCAAAAGCAGGTAAGGTTTTGTAATTGGATGTTTGATATGTCAGGCTTTTAAATAAAGACAAGATTTGGTATTGTGTTTTTACAGACAGAGTTTCAGGTCAGACACCAAAAGTTAGTTTCGTCCCTTCTAAAGAAAAAATAACTGAGTCAATAAGTTTCTGATATCAAAATTATTTTGGCCTTGCAGAGCCAACAAACAATAAAACCACTTTCAGAGATCTGTCAAATGACTTGCAGGTAACTTAGGTATATAACCTTATAGCCTATGGGGATTAACTTTCTTGGCTTTGTATCATTGTTCATTATTTCGAGCCCAACAAATATTCGTATTATTAGATATTCATGTATAAGATTATGACATATTTCACCATCCCTTCAACCATTGTAAGATAAAAAAGTATAAAAATAAAAACAAGGGAAAGGTTAAAGACGTTACTAAGGCAGGATGGAGAAACGTGAGATATACCTGGAACATGGAAACTGGACCACAACGGAAAATTTTCCGCAGTCTTCCATAAACTGATAGTTCCTCGTATGTCATTCCCATATCCACTTCGTCAAGCTGTTCAATAAAGAATGAGGCATCGATTGTAATTTTTTAAAATTGATTATAAACTATTACTAATGGATACGAGAACACAAGGGCACGGAAAAGTCAAATACCGAACAACCAAAAACTAATAGATCAGTGTTCGAGGGAGAATCATGAATATACAAGTTCCAAGATTTCACCAAATCCATCACCCGCATAACAGATTGAGATCGCCAGAGAGGGTCTGGATAGATCAAAGTTTAGTGGCAAGAAATTAAGGATTTCCTTTATATTTCTAAAAGAAATTCTGGGAACATTTTAAACAGAACTCCCTACACTTTCTTTTTCTTTGAAATTTCCATAAGGAGGAAAAGGGAGGGTAAGTTGTTATTTTGTATTTTTATGCAAATAAACTTGGGCCCAGTGGTTAGGCCATTACAATTTTCATGTTTTTCGTCACTCCCGTGTTCAAATCTTGCAAGCTGCAAAATTATTTATTATTTTGGAGTTTGCATATGATTGTTGATGAGATGGAGTGCCAATGTAGTTCAGATGTCAGCTCATCATAATGATACTTTTGACTTCCATTTTTGCCTTTAAAAAAATGGAAAAGGGAGGGAAGGGAGAAAATTAGGGATAGTCATTTGCTCATCCTGCAAAGTAGCCTTCTCCTCCATTGGACTTAACCTCTCCTTTTCCCTAATATGCCTTTCTCTTAAACTGTTTATATGTGTGTTTCTTAAGCTTTGACATTATCACATTTCCAGAAGATCAGTTCCTCTTTGAGTTTCACCTTCTCTTGCTTTGCCTTGCTTGCTGTGGATCTTTAGTTTACCTGGACAAGAGTTGGTCACTTGAATTTTCTTGTGTTTCCACTGCATTATGAGATGCACAACAAATTTTGGAAGCACAGACCAACTATCAAGCTACCAACTTCTCTAGACGAAGTTGAGAAATTTTTACAAGGTAATTATGAGCTGAGAGATTTAAGCTCTTGCTCCTGTTAAATTGTCTCTTGCCCACCATCTAGCATAGTAGCATTGACAAAAATCACGTGCCAAATACTGTATGCCAACACATATGCAGATGCAAGTCAAGATATTTCAAGACCAGTAAGTGCTGAAAAGTGTTACTAAACATAACATTACCTGACTGTAGTCAGAACGTATAGGCTCCAGTTCAGCTGTGGGTGGAGCCGCTTCAATATCTGCCAAAGATGAGTAACCAAGATGGATGGCTGCCCATCGCAGGAATGCCCGAAGGTCCTGCTTGCTTATACTACCAATAGGATTTATATCTGCTGAGCTGCAATCATACTGTAAATAAAGCATTTTTTTTAATTATTAGTGAAAATAGGAAATAAAATAAAAAATAATCTTAAACCATATAAGTCCTATAAAGAATGCATAATCTAACGCTATACACTCTCAAGAATGAAATATATGCAAAAGGGGTATTTCAAAAGTTAATGTATCTAGCCTAAATTTTAGACTAAATATATCAATTTTTCAAATATCATTTTAGTTTATATTTCATTCTAGAGAGTATAGAGATACCTTTGTCAAATAGCCACGCAACCCTTCATCCACATTGGAGCTCCCCAAGACAAGATAAAACCCAGGTTTGTTGTGAACCCAAGGCAAGAGTGACGCTAACATGAAAGCTAACACCATTCTGATTCGAGCTTGAATGTTTTGTAAGCTTAAATTCTCAACATTAGATCCACCATCTACCTATATAAACACATCATACAAAAATATGATTGAGGCTAAAAATATGATAGACATATAACATGCTCCTAATCTTAATCCTGAAAAAAAAAGTGAGAGTCCCCATAAGAAACTGCACAGTTGTTTTACTAGTCCAGCACCCTGATATGGAAATCTATGTTAATATCAACATACTCCTGTGGAAAAACCAGGTGTGACAAGTCGTGTCATCGATTACATGGTTCTAATATTGTTTTTATGATTTAAATAATGCACAAGTCTATGTTTCATTTACCTTGTAGCGTGGTCGCTTTCCTGTGAGTGTTTGAAACAGTGACAAAAAAGAAGATACAACTCCATCAATGCTAACATCAAGGTGCCATGAACCAATTTCATCTGCCAGCACCTTGGCTCGCGCCCTTGTCATTTCCGAACTGCAAGGTGAATACTTTTAGTGCGCCATAACATCTAACAAGGGTCTTTTTTTCCAGTTGATTTCAAATAACATAATGGAATGTGTTACTCTGCTTGAACTTTAACACTATTTCAAGCCGCAACCCCATACGATCACAAGATTGAGAATATTAAAAGTATATCAGGTTCACAGAAAACATAAACATTTCATGATACTAGATTTAGAAAAAGAAATTGTTAAAATTCAGTGTATGTTTTAATTATTCCTTGATTGTGCAACATCCTAGGCTAATTGTTAGTAGTCCTAGTCAATATAATTTGCTAGACACTGAATGTAATTATTGCATCATCATTATAAATAGGAAGGTGTGTGATCTCATTAAAGACACACATGAAACACAGAAAACATAATTTACAGAAATCAACACGCATACTGGGCATATAGCTGCAATATCATTGATGTGTTTCAGCAACAAAACCAATTAGCATTGTCCAATGGCACTCATATATAAATTTAGTTAGGAGCGTTATGAAACAAACACAGTAAACAAAGTAGTACCAAATCATACACGATGGGCAAGGAAAAAGGCATAAATGAGGGACACCTCTCATACCACAATGATGAAGTATTGATGGAATATAGCAGATAGAGAGACACAGCCAAGGATCATATAACACTAGAACATGAAAATTATCACTTGCCTGTTTTCAGATCCCATAAACACAGTATAAAATATTCGTTTGGCAAATTCCCTGCTGTCTGTAGGATACTCTCCATCTTTATAGTTTCCAATTCGTATTGCATCAGCTTTAACCTGTTCATCCCCATTCGCAATATCTGCAGGCAAATATGAATCAGAGAAAAAGTACTATCGACCATGATTATACAACTGAGTTATTCTGCAAGAAGTAAAGCACACTAAACTAATAAAATAACACTAGACTCTATAATCAAGCATTTTCGCAAGATTTTCGAGAAAGGAAATATGAATATTCAGGTCCACTTCTCCAATTAATAATTCAGCTGTCGGTATATGTGTGACCTCGCCTCTTAACTACTCTTCTTAGAGATCTTTACACAGCTGATACTTAACAGAAGCTAGATTAATGGTCATTTAAATCATCTGTTTATTCCTAAATAAGAAGTCGTATGGTAATATGCACAATAATGTAGCTTTTACGTCCTGTCACAAGTTGATCAGAAATAGAAACTTTGAAGGTAATCCACAATCTAACAGCAACTGTCATTGCATTTGAACTTACCTTTCACAACCAGCTGGCACATGCACCCAACAATCGCAGCGACAGAGGAACTATCCGCTCCGCCAGAAAGAGGGAGCAGAAAACCAGACGCTCCACTTCTTCGTAAATAGTCCCATAACCAGCAACCAGGTCCAAATGCTATTTCTTCCTCGGGAGAGTGATATTTTATCTAATATATAAATCAAGTTCAACTTAGCAACTTGGATGCCTGATTAATTTCAACGGTAACATTATGATATCATTATAGAAGAATTCAAAATTTGCAATGAAAAAAAGAAGCTTGGAGCCAGATACTCTTTAAGGGGAAGCGATATTCACGGTGTCATCATATGTGCACCTTTAAAGCTGATTAGTTTTAGTTATCTAAAAATTGCAACTCAAAATGACAAAAAACTAACCTTAAGTGGAACAGAAAGGTGTATTTTAAGGTCAAATGGATGACAGAGACTGTATGGCACATCTACCGAAGGAACCTTGGTTTTACAACTTGCTTGTTCTTGGAAGCTGCTTACAGATCCTCTAAGGCTCGCAACCTACCATTTGACAAAAAAGTAAAGGAACCGAATCCAGTATCAATCGTTTATGGTCAAAATGCCATTGCATTGCATGCATTTAAATATGAAAACTAATGCATACCACATCTAGATCTATCTGAGCAACCACAACCTCAACATCTTTTAATGAAAATTGAGAACCCTGAGCAACAACATCACCATTAACCACAACACTGGCACATCCATCTGTTGCAAATAAAATGAAAGACAAGATAAAACTTAGGACAAATGAAGAAGCCTACAAAAATGACATTTAACCAAGCTAAATGGAAATTAAAATGTCCTTATACCAACTTCCTGGATGTTGAATTTATTCACCCTCCAGAACATGCAATGGACGTAAATGTGAAAAAAACATGAATGCCGTTTAAGGAAAATATTTTCCTACCATAGTAAAGGCGACCGCCATCACAGCCTTGTTGATTACTGTACATATAGACCCCTCCACGAGTATGAGTGGCACCTATAAAAGCACGAAGACGAACATCAAGCTTTCTAAGTTGGTGGTGACTTCCACTTGCATTCATAAACACTTCAACTCCATTTAATGCAAGCTCAGAATTTGGGGGAGATGGAGTGAAAAGCTCTTCACAAACTTCAGCCGCAATAGCTCTAAGAAGTGGAAAATGCTTTATATTCAGCACTTAATAAACATCTGAGTAGAAGTTGGAAGGCCCCAAAAAAATAAATCAAACACTCACACACACACAATAGTTGAAGCACACTGCTTCTTAAGTGTATGAAAGTATATGCAGGGATGCCAATCACAAGATTGCTGCGTGGACATGATGCTGATGCATATGTCAACTTTAAAATGAAGGAGCATAAAAGGTATCTAGTGACCAACAAATAATTCAACTTGGCCAAGTAAACAACATAACCTTCAAATAACAATAATTGAAAGGGAGGGCTAAAGAAAGTGAAGATGTAACTTTAGCATTTGACACTTGACAGAGGAAAAAATGCTCTGGGACATCATGTTTTGTTTTTGTGATGTTTAGTTTCACCTACAACCAAAATATGCCATTTTTGGTGTCTTCTACTTTCAACTTGCATAAAACATAGAATCGTTGTGTCCTATTTTAACTCTAACCGCTAAAATAACGGTTTGTTCAAATTCTACTATGTTACAAAGTTATTGTACGACTCTAGCCGCTATTTGACAACACCTTATACTAAATCAAGTATTGCAACACAATAGTAGAACATTAAAATTCTGCTATACTATATCGCTATATTAACGACTATAGCCGCTAATTGACAACTTTGGCAATACATCAAACCAAACAGTACACAAATTAAGTGAAACATAAAATGTGAATTTGCAACTGTACTTACGTGTCTTGAAACTTAACAAAGCCATAACCAAATGGAACTGATTTTTGGCCTAATACCTCAGAAATATGACCAGGAAGCTGAAAATCATGAAGCTCATCTCTTTGTTTCCAAGCAGTAAACCAACGAAGTTCTCTATAATTACCATCATTTGCAAGCCACATTTTGGGTCTAATCATAATAATCTTTCGATTGAAACACAAAACCTGACAATTATACCTCTCAGAACCTTTGATAACAGGCATGCCAAAACTACACACAATTCCATCAGTCCAATCACCAACCAATAATTCTTTCAAACATTCCCATCTGCAACAAAAAACACCCTAATTATCTCTTTAATAATCAAAATAGTCATTGAAAAATGCATTCACTATACGAAAAAACTTAACATGTGAAACAGGAAATATGAAAAGAGAGAAAGAGTTTTACGAATGGTTAACGGTGTCGAGTTCTAAGAAGTGATCTTCGCAGCCGTAACCGGGAATTTCGAGCTCAGGTCCAAGGCGGATAACAGCGCCGGCTTGTTTGGCTTTGGAAATGGATTGTTTGATTAGATTTGTGTTGGAATCGAAGTCCAGAGCCCATTGGTTAAGATTGCAAGTAGCAACCTTCAAAAGCCTCATTTCTTCAACACAGTGGGAGTATGAGTATGAATGTCAATTCGTGAGTTACAAGGATCGTTTCTTTCTACTGAAAATTGTGAGGATGCGCTTTTTATATTATTCTTATTCTTATGCTATCCTATGCTTTGATTCTACCAAGTTGCGATTAAATGAAAACTGAAAAGGAAATAAGATACCCATAAATTCCACGCAATTCACTCACTCCCGGATCCTTGGACGGGTTATTGGACTTCACTCTCGACCCGGATCATCGTCGCTTGACGCGTATCCAATTGGGTAATTTTCTTCGAAGTTAATCTTCGAGTAATTTACTAGGTTCGTTATATAGGTATCTAGTGTTCCATTATGATCAATTTCGGTATAAACTCTTCACTCTTCTTGTTTGTACTTTTATATGCTCTATTATAAAGAACCATTTCTATTGTGGATTGCTATTGCAACTCAACAAAAAATATATCAATCCTTACGAGACTCTCAACAATATTTTCGTAATATATATCTTTCTTCTAATAAATTTTAGCTACTCATAATCCTCCTCTGTAGTCATTAATTTGACTAATTATGATTCTTTATTTTATTACTTAGTATAGACTTATAGTATAATTGACATTGAAATACAAATGATATACTAATTAATAAATTTGAAGAGGACAAAATGCAAAACTAACTTGAGAAATTATAACAGAAGAATTAGGATTATTGATGTACTTGTTAGTTTCTTTTAAAATGCGTAAATTAACAATCATGCTTTCTATTTTTCATAATAAAAAACACAATTTTTTCATTGTTAAAACAATTAAAATTCATTTGCCTACAAAAATAATTAAATTTATGTAGACATTTCCTACAAATAAATATAAGATTACCGCTTATTATATTTTAAATGTTGATTTAATTAACATGATGTGACACAATTAATGGATAGTTATATTCTTTAAATATATATTATGAATTTAATAATATCTCATAAAAGTATATAACTTAAGTCGATCTTTATAATTTAAATGATTAATTTCCACATTCTCTATTAGAATATCGTATATAATAAACAAACAAACAAATAAATATAATACATTTCATTAAACAATTGTTAAATACACATATCATGAAACCCTTTTTGAATATCTTGTATAGTAAAAAAATTACATCTCATAAAATAATAGTTAAAATACACATATATATTATGAAAATCCATTTAGAATATCTTATACAATTTAATAAAATATGTCTCATAAAACAACAAATAACATATATCATAAAATTATGTAAGAATTGAAACAAAAGTTTATAAATATAAGACTTTAGCGGTACAACTAAAAATTAACATATTTTAATACTGTTAAATTTAATTATTAATAGTTAAATGACATATATCGTGTTGTTTAAAGTATCTTACATCACTTTTTAGTTTAAAAATATAAATATGAACTAAATTTACCGATTTTTAAAATGAAGAGAACGATTTAGTGAATCAATAAAAATAGGAGACTAAAATTGTGATTAAATCTATATAATATAAAAGTTCTTAACATTTTACATATTTCATTTATAGTTATGTTTAAATATCTTATATATATATATATATATTCAAAATGAAGTTTATATAATATTTTTCGATGTCATGGAGATAGTTTTAAGTTCAACCGAACTAGCCCGCCACTTGAGACCTATTAAGGATTGGACTAAAAAGTCCTACTAAAATTCAAGTTTCAAATTTTTTAAGTCTAAGTCTTGTGTCTTATCAGGTTTTTCGGATCGGTTCATTGGAGTTAACCTATTTTGACAGTTTTGTGCATAATATTAAAAATACGGTAATAAAAAGTGTATTCTTATAATCAATGTTATGAACTCCTTTCACTTTAAATGTAGTTTGAACAATCAATTTATTGCGATGTTTATATTTTATTTTAACATTCGATGATAATAATTTTAGAAAAATTCAAACTTGAATAATTGATTGTGGGATTCAATATAATATAAAGGTCAATACTATAAACTAAATGTAACATAAATGACTAAATTGAAAAAGGAAAAAAACTAAAAAACTCAAATTGGAATTGGGCTAAACTTAAATGACTAAAACTTTATTTTTGTCTTAAATTTAAAGGGATTAAATTGAAAAAATAATTATACCAATATTAATAATTCGGTCAACCCTAATTATATAATAGGGAAATCTTGATCGTCTAAATATAGAAAATTTTCATTAAAAACCTATTAAGAATTATGTATTTAAAGATTATAAATTGTTCTTTTAAAATAAAAAACACATGTTAAGATGACTTTATATAATATACGATTACTAGTGTGGGGGAAGATAAGACATGTATTGATTAAAAAGTTAACAACACCAATATAAATTTTGTTTAAGAGTACTTAAGAGTTAAACAAACACAAAAAATATTAAATTGCAAAGTTTTCGTTTGTCAAAAATAAAAATATTAAATTGATACTATTAAATTTAATCACAAATGATTAAATGATATTTAAATGAATTTTACTATTTTTTTTATTTAACACCACCAATATTTTAAGTTTTATTTTTTTGAGTACATTTTGAAATCACGTTTTTTATCATGATTTTAATTTTAATTATAGAAATAATTTATTTAATTAATAAATCAAAATTTAATAGATAAATATACTAAAATTATTAATTTAGTTAATTTTAACATATATTATAATAATGTTCTTGTGGACAATAAAACTATCTATAGTACAACTACACGATCTTTTTTAATAGGACAATAAAACTTGTGTATTTATAGTTATGTATTGTTAATATTATATAAGTAGTAAACTTTTAATTATAATAAAATTTTATAAAAGGTAAAATTGAATTATAACTATTAATATGACTTGGATAAAAAAAAATAGAAGTCCAAGGAAAGGAATGAATCATCAAATAAATATAAGGAGTGAAGTTGTGTCGTTAAATTGTTATGAGGTGTTCCCACACACAAGGTGCAATATGATTGGCTAAAACAATCCTATTTCGTATTTCAATTGGTCCACGTCATCACGAATGACATGTTCGAAATTTCAAGTGGGCGCTATAAAATGCTCAGAACAACACTCGCATCATCAATACAACTCCATTATCATTATTCAAAGCTCGCTCATCGAGAGAACACATCATGGCTGGCTCGTCTTCACGCCGGTCTCTGCTTCTTCTCGCCATCATTTCTTTCGGTAATCATATACTTTCTCTCATTCGAAATGTAGCCATTAACCAGATCTCATTGTTTTTGTTGTTTCGATCTTCGAATTTTATGGATCTGATTAGATCTTAACCCTACTTCCATAACATTCTAACTAGTTATCATTATTATTATTACTTAGTAGTTAGTATTAGGGAATAGTAGTGTTAATTTAACATGCTTCTCTCTGCAATCTGAATCTATAAAACTCGATCGACAATGATTAGTTCTTGTTCTGCTTTGAATATTGCGGAAGTGTTGCCGTGTATTTATATAATTAACCGTGTCTACGATTTCCCCTAATCTTGGAAGAACGTACCGAAAGATTTTCATTTTTTGAGTACAAACAAATGTAAGTTAGTTATTTTATTGGTTTTAAATGGAAACAAATTTTTAAATTTGTGATGTTACTTATTTGGTACCATGGATTACATATGAAGCACATGCACAAACACCGAATACACCATTGACACTAACATTTACAGTTACACGGACACTGGATAGGACATTGACATGTGTAGATTTTGTGTCAGACACATATGAAGTGTCGATGATACCCAAGTGAATGCCATTTTTTTCTTCCATTTAAGATTAGTGACTTTGATTTATGTTGATTTGGACCAATGACTCAGTGGGATGCAATTTACGTGCTTTGATTTGACACCAATTTATATACTTTGAGCATTTGTGGTTATTAACATTGCGAGGATTTATGCAGGATGTTTGTTTGCAATTTCCATTGCGAAAGAGGAAGGTACCAAGTTGGGGACAGTAATTGGGATTGATCTTGGAACGACCTACTCGTGTGTTGGTGTTTACAAGAATGGCCATGTTGAAATTATAGCCAACGACCAAGGTAACCGTATCACCCCATCATGGGTTGCTTTCACCGACAGTGAGAGACTCATCGGGGAGGCTGCAAAGAATCTTGCAGCCGTCAACCCTGAAAGGACCATCTTTGATGTCAAGAGACTTATCGGAAGAAAGTAAGACATCATTATCTTGTTCATTAATGAATAATAATTTGTTAAATTTAATTGAATCAATGGTGACTGAGTTGTTTCTTTTTTGCAGATTTGAAGATAAGGAAGTTCAAAGAGACATGAAGCTTGTTCCTTACAAGATTGTCAACAAGGATGGAAAGCCATACATTCAGGTAAAAATCAAGGATGGTGAGACCAAGGTGTTCAGTCCCGAGGAAATCAGCGCCATGATTCTGACTAAGATGAAGGAAACTGCTGAAGCATTCCTCGGCAAGACAATTCGTGATGCTGTGGTCACCGTCCCGGGTAAATGGGCAAATTACAATTTGTTCCTCCTGCAACCTTGACTATTTTCTTTTTGTCTTTATTTTAATTTCTTACATTTTTCCATTCAAATTTACAGCTTACTTCAACGACGCTCAGAGGCAAGCCACCAAGGATGCTGGTGTCATTGCTGGTTTGAATGTTGCTAGAATTATCAATGAACCCACTGCTGCTGCCATTGCTTATGGACTGGACAAGAAAGGTGGAGAGAAGAACATTCTTGTCTTTGATCTTGGGGGTGGAACTTTTGATGTCAGTATCTTGACAATTGATAATGGTGTTTTTGAGGTTCTTTCTACAAATGGAGATACTCATCTTGGAGGTGTGTGCTTTTATGTATAATAATAGAGAGAATGAGATTAAGTTAAGAAAAATTATACTCTTTCTAACTTTTCATTCTACTGTTAATACCAGGGGAGGACTTTGATCAGAGAATAATGGAGTACTTCATTAAATTGATCAAGAAGAAGCATGGAAAGGACATCAGCAAGGACAACAGAGCACTTGGAAAGCTTAGGAGGGAGAGTGAGCGTGCCAAGAGAGCTCTTAGCAGCCAGCACCAGATCCGTGTTGAAATTGAATCACTTTTTGATGGTGTTGACTTCTCTGAGTCACTTACCCGTGCTCGATTTGAAGAGTTGAACAATGACTTGTTCCGTAAGACAATGGGGCCTGTAAAGAAGGCAATGGACGATGCTGGATTACAGAAGAACCAGATTGATGAGATTGTTCTTGTTGGTGGAAGCACAAGGATTCCAAAGGTACAACAACTTTTGAAGGATTACTTTGATGGAAAGGAGCCAAACAAGGGTGTCAACCCTGATGAAGCAGTTGCCTTTGGTGCTGCAGTGCAAGGAAGTATTTTGAGTGGAGAGGGTGGCGAAGAAACCAAAGGTACCATAGTCTATACTCTAGCGTTTTAGTTGTGCATTAGCCAGGTGTTATGTGTTATTATTGCAAATAGATTTCCAAGCATTACTCTTTCTCATATTTATGCTACACTTTTGGATCCAGATATCCTTCTCTTGGACGTTGCTCCTCTTACCCTTGGAATTGAAACTGTTGGCGGAGTGATGACAAAGTTGATTCCTAGAAATACTGTCATCCCTACCAAAAAGTCTCAGGTTTTTACCACCTACCAGGATCAGCAGACAACCGTCTCCATTCAGGTACTGTACCATTAACCCACTGCATTATACTTCATATTGCTTGGACGTTTTTCTTCTAAATTCAAGACAAAGTGCTTGATTGCTAAATGGGGTTGAACTAAATTGGGATGCCATTTGTTTTTAATGTAATAGGTATTTGAAGGTGAGAGGAGTCTCACAAAGGATTGCCGACTTCTCGGGAACTTTGAACTGACTGGAATTCCACCAGCTCCAAGGTTTGTTTCGTGCTATCATGATGTCCTCTGTATTTTTCTATTAATGTCTGTATTGTATTCATTTGTTTTTTTCTGTGTGGTAATTAAACAGAGGTACCCCTCAAATTGAAGTGACCTTTGAAGTTGATGCAAACGGTATTCTAAATGTTAAGGCTGAAGACAAGGGCACTGGCAAATCAGAAAAGATCACCATTACAAATGAAAAGGGACGATTGAGTCAGGATGAAATTGACCGGATGGTTCGTGAAGCCGAGGAGTTTGCCGAGGAAGACAAAAAAGTAAAGGAAAGAATTGATGCTCGGAACGCCCTTGAGACTTATGTCTACAACATGAAAAACCAAATCAATGACAAAGACAAGCTGGCTGACAAGTTGGAGTCAGATGAAAAGGAGAAAATCGAGACTGCAGTGAAGGAAGCATTGGAATGGCTTGATGACAACCAGACTGTAGAGAAAGAAGACTTCGAAGAGAAGCTTAAAGAGGTCGAAGCCGTTTGCAACCCAATTATCACTGCTGTATACCAGAGGTCAGGTGGAGCTCCAGGTGGCGGTGCATCAGGGGAGGATGAAGATGACGACTCTCGCGATGAGCTCTAGAGATGTTTCTATTTTGCTCAAATTTGGCTTCCACTTCTAAAGCAGGAGCAAGAAATTTTGAGAAGTAGTAGTTCAAGCGGAAACTCAGTAGGTTAAATTTTTATGATCATGTGGGAGAGTTGAGAGGAATTCCCCATAAATTTTTATTCATAGATTAATGACTTGTACTGTTTTATTTTTTTTGTCTAGTTTTTTTCTAAAGATAATACACATTCAGCTTTCTGTACTTTGTTTTGGCGTTCATGCATTCTTGTTTTGGGACTTAATCGGATGTCTTAGATTTTGAGGAGTACTGTTTGTAGTCAGAACTGAGAATAGCGATTGCATGGTTCACAAGAACAAGACCATTGTTTACTCATGCTACAGAAACCTATTGGGGGTTAAATAACATTGTTACTTTTTCCTTTATGTTTTGATTGTGTAAAAAATATACTGTTAAATATTCTCAATTACAAAATTGGTGTTAATTTATCCAAGTCTTTTGGCTTCTTCAAAAAAATTATGTTAATTTTGTATCTCTATGTGAATTTCTTCTTTCCGATTGACAATTCAAATATCTTACCACTTTTTTATTTGAAAAAAATATTTCACCACCTCAACTCAACTCCCATGATCTGATTTAAGACATACATTGAATTGATAAATTAATAAGTATGATCTCCACTAATATAATTGAAAAGAAAAAAGTATAAATTGACTCTGAAGATATTCTTCTTAAAAAAGTTGCAATTAATTCTTTTCCATTTTCATTAGTTTTATTTCCCTTAGCAAAAAAAAAAGTGTTTTCTTTCTTTAGCATTCATATATTTTCGAGAGAATGCCAAAATATTTTTTCAAGACTTTTCCTTATACTTTAGAACCCCCACATGTGACTTTTGTCATTCTAAAAATATCTATTTTAAGTCTTGCACAAAAAAATTGATCTATAAGCTTCATTTAATTGCAATATCAAATGAAAAAATGTATTAGCAACCGGCATTTTAATGAAAAAAATAACTTTTTTTAGTCATTACTTTCCCACAAAAAATCATGAATAAATCATCTTATGATTGGTTTGTGTTAATATATCATTTCTTAAAGTGTAGTTAATTATAAAAACGTATGATATACTCTTACTTTCATGTTGGTTAATTTTGTCAAGTAAATAAAAAATAAATTTTTTCTTATTAATGACAAAATATACTAATATAAAACAATTTGAAAGTAAAGTTTTTATGAAATCTATGGGCCATGATGGACCAATGAATGACGCAATGATTTAAATTTATAATAGGGGTAACGTAGTAATTACATTTAGAGAAAAAGAAGAAAAATAGAGCAATTGGTAATTTCGTAGGTTGTTTCTCCTCTTCAATTAATTAATTCAATCTCAAGCAAAACAAGGAAAAAAAAAAAAAAGCATTTGGGTTGTTATTGGAATTAGAACAAATTTCGGATCTGATTGGGCGGCGACGATGGAGAACAACGGCAGCCTATTATCAAGGGAGAAGATCGATCAGATGGCTACCTGGGTGGGGTCCACCGTCTCTTCCGCTTTCTTCTCTTCCTTGGAACGCTTTTCTTGCGTTAACGTCGCCACTTCTGACCCTGACAACGACGAAGACGACGACGATTACTCCGTCACAACAACCACAACAACCGCCACCACCACCGCCGACAGCAACAATCCTAATCCCGACGTTCAGGTCAACGGTCATAATACAAACGACGTCGCCAATCTCCCCGTTTGAAAACGATACGACGTCGTTTCTGCTGCTGTTGCGCTGTATAGACCTTTTTCCTTTTCCTCCTTTACATTTCATGTATAATAATAATATTAAGGGATTCCGATTTCAATTTTACACACATCTTTGTGGAACTTCGTTATAATTAACATGTGATTCCATTTTGTGTTATTGTTTCTATTTTAATTTTGTTTCATTCATGAAATTATCATTTGATTGTTTGATTTTGATTAGGGTTTGTCTTTGAATTTGAATCGTTGGAAACTGTTGTATTAATCAATGATGTGAAACTAAATTCTAATTTAGCAATCTTATGTAGTTCAATCTCCTAAGTATGTTCATGAGTTTGTTTGCCAGGTATAGGATCTGGTTTATTAATTAGGATACTAGTGTAGTCGATTATGGTTCGAGGCATAGCATTGATAAGAAAAATCCACAGAAAAGCTTGTAGACAGGAGAATGGTTTTGGTTTTAAGGAAATGAGATGCTATGTGATGAATTTTTTGTGGATGTGGATAATTGGTCAACTGTTTTGATTTATTGGGTGATTGTAGAAAGATGTCTAAGTAATGAAGAAAGAGAGAAAGATATGCCATTGCTAACTGATTTCACTTGTATATGAATTATCTGCTAACACTTAGTACTAGCAATCATGGTTAATGTTGTGAGTCCTACATTGGATGAGATATGACTTGAAAATATGTTTATAAATGTGAGGCATTACACATTCCTTACCTTACAAATTGGTTTTGTAAGAATGAGTTAGGTCAAACCCAAACTTTGAGATGGTATTAGAGTCTAGATTAGATCAGTTGGGCTATCCGCTATCAAGGCACTCAAATCCTGCTTCAAATGTCTAGTAGTGAGCGTGAGGGGTGTGTGTGAGACTTTCACATGTATGATATGAAAATGTTTATAAGTTGTAGATATTGCTTACCTTCCAAGCCTATTTTGTAAATGTTCAGTTAAGATCGCTAATTAGACCTTGATTGATATGTAAAATGCCTGTGATGCTTATCTAATTAGTTGGTTGCAAGTCCTACTTCCAATTCATTGGGATGTCAAATGATTGCTTTAGTTTATGGCTTGAAGTTGATGGGTCTCTAACCGAATATCCATATTCGACACTTAGAAAACAGCTCAAAACCAGTTATTTTTGTTGATTTTTTAATATTGTCTAAAACAGTATTTTATTTTTTATTGCATTTGTTAAATTTTTATGGCTACAATAGTATGATAGGATGGAACATAACAACATTTAAAGGGGTGGAACAACTGTTATGGTCTTACATTGTTTAACAGTGAGGATTGTAGGAGGGATTTTGTGTTATATCTCCAAACTCTGTTTCTCAATTTCTCTGCCATAATTTTAGCGCAGTAGATTTAAAGTTCTATTTAGCATTTGGAGAGAGACTGGTGCAAATTAAACCCATCAACAATTTTGACTCGTCATCCTTGTAAAAAAAAATTGACCCATCATTCAAATGTAATATTATTGTGTGGAACAAGAATATGAGTTATTACCAACTAATTAAAACAAAGAAGTTTTAATCTTTGACTTATTCTACAAGGCTGATGAAGTCTATACAAGAGTTTCTGCTATGGAAGTAGACCTATTGTAACGATTTAGCAGTGGATTTAGTTTTAAACATGCTTGATGGTTAATATTTTCTGTGCAGTAAAATCTGAAATACGATCTCTGAAATTACAGGGCACTAGTCTCTGAAATAGAATAATTTTTTTCCAAAGTCCTCAAAACTGTAAATTGTTGATTATTTTGATCCAGACATTACTCTTTGTTAGCAAATGTTTAAAATGAATCATCAAATTGAATACATAGATCAAAGTGTCTAAAAATAATAATTATGAATGCCTAATTAATCTCTAGAGGTCTCAGGACTCTAAAATCAGTACGAAAATGACTAATGCTTTACAATATCATGTACTTTAGTTTTTCTTATATTAGAATCTAATACAAGAACACTTTATTTCAGGATCAAAATGATAATTGAATCATGTTCTGCACTTTTAGTTCTTGTGAAAGTTGATAGTGTACATAAAGTCTACAGCTAGGAAAGGGTGTCAAGGGGCATGCCTGTTACTTTTGGTTCTGGGGAATTCTAGACGGGGGTAATGAATATCTCCATAAGCCAACATGTTATATGTATAGAGAATACAATGTGAGACTAATTTGAGCTAAGCTGTGGTCTATATTTCCTTTTCGTTCTAGGTTTCATCTTTCACTTCTACCTTCTTGTTTCTTTGCCCGTGCTTGTGTTTGTGGGTAAAACCACTGATTCATTCTCTATAGCTACTATTACAGATGTATTGCTTTTGTATTAAAAAACTATAAACTTACTGAAAGAAAAAAAGAATCCTAGTAGATCAACAACAGTTTCTCATTCACTGGTTAGGTGAAAGAAAAAGCCTTCTTTATACGTTGCTTTTGACATTCATAGGCTGGTTGGTCATCTTGCAGTGCTTCTCTTGTCATCTTTAAGCAGAACAGAACAGCTGAAATATTATAACCATTTTATTTACCTTATAATAATGGAATAAATATGTACAGTAGAATGAGTGTTGTTAAAGTTAATGTTTTACCGGTATTACTTGTCTCCTTTATCTTTCCAACAGAGAAGCATGACTATGCATCTTCGAATAATGTAAAACTTTGCTCTTTTCTCCTTCAAAACTCTACCTTTTGGTGCCTGCTTCTCTGATGATGTAGAAGGTTCCATAGTCTAGTTTCTGTTTTTCCTAACTTATTCTTCCTTGAGTCAAGTTCAAGAGTATGTATAAGGAATCTATCTTTATGTTTGTTGAGTTGGTAAGAGTTACTACTGAAATTATGGTTGAGGTTGGTTTAAATTGGAAGGGAATACTAATAAAAATGGTGATAGTAATGGAAGTGATAAAGTAAGGAATTGAAGTGTGGTTTGTGTGGTCAAACATAGTTGAGCTGAATATCTGCTTTCAGTAGTGGTCTTGGGCATCTCTGGTCTAACGTCCGGAATCCCAGGACTGTTGTCTTCTGTTCTGTGCTCTGTTTCTCTATTTACTGCCTAAAGACAAATTAACAGCTTAGCATCTAAGCCATATATTAATATTTTTATTAGAGCTATATAAATGCTTAAGATTGACTCACTGCCTCTGGTTTTAATTTTATCTTCAGCGTGAAACGAAACTGTGTCAAATTTGATAGGGACATATACATATTATTTATGGGACTTTGCACTTCCACTCGTACTCCCTGAGATTCTCTTTCTGGTCTCTCAAAAATAGAAAATAAAAGTAACTACTCCCTCCATTTCCGATATTTGATCCTTTAACCATTTTATTTTGTCCCACAACTTTAGTTCTTTTAGAAAATCAAAATGCAATGAATGATATTTTTAAAAATATTTTTACTTAATAAATAAAAGGTAGAAATAACTAAATCAATCTAAATTTATTATTTCTTATATAAATCGAAAAGAATCAAAGTTAAGAGGAAGTAGAGTGTAATGTTTAAATTTTGAGAGGAGAGATTAATCAATGGAAACCATGGACGAATACTTTTACATCAATAATATATTCACTCTGTAATTGATCTTTAGTTATTTAAATATTTTATATATATTTTTTAAAATTTTAATTCTTTAAAAAAATTAAGATATAATTAATGGTTTTTTTTTTTGTACTCTTAAAAACTCAAAAACATATATTAAATGAATTTTATTTCATGAATGAAGGATAAAAAATTATATTTACGTAAATATATTATTTCTTAACATGTGTTTAAAATTAAAAGAACTTTGCTTTGATATGAATGTAAATATAATAAACTAATAATGTTGACAAGTGAAATTAAAGGAAACAATTAATAACGACAATTGATAACGAACTGATTGTCTTTTCTATCTTACCTTTTCTCAAGCACTAAGGAATGAATTCCATATGTTGAATTCCAACATTCATCTAATATAATAAATGAGAGTGTCTTTGAAAATAGAGTCAGGGATTCAATTGTAATTCATTTTCTTATTCCAATATTTATTTCTGCTCTTGAATTGTTTAAACGAGTGCTTCAGACCTCCCGTAAGATTTATTTTTCAAATTTATCACATTTTTTATAAGATAAGTAATGTTGTATTTATCTTTTTATTTTTACTTTCATTATTTTTAATTGAATTTTTTTAAATATTAATTAAAATATATTATTAATCATTTTTATGAATTTTTTAAAATACTTTTTACGTCACTTCAAATTAATCAAATGAATCGACTAATTTTCAACTAACTATCCACTATTTTTGTCAACAGAGAATGCCTCTTTCTTATGTCCCTACATTTGATTCCCATGCCCCTCATGCCCCACAAAATTTAAAATAGATCTAACTGCCTCTAAAATGTTTCCTTTTTACTTTTTATTTATTTATAATTTTAATCTTTCTTATGACCGTATATCGTAACATCCAATTTAATCTTTAAACAAAATATATTCATAACTCCAATTTTAAATTTTATGAAACACAGATTTATATTAGTATTATTGAATACCGCAAAATACAAATATTGAGCTTAGGAGAGTGTTGCATTATTTTGTAAAACTAAAATTTTGACTTCCAACACAATATAAACATATTTCCTGATCTAAACTCAATTCACGTTTTTTTTAAGTATTGTCTGATTTGGAATTTTATGCATAAAATATTATAATTTGTTTTTAATAAATCCTCATTACTAAATTAAGGAGCACAAGTGTTTATCAATCTACTCTTAAACTTCGATTTATAAGTAATTTTATATTTTTTGAAAGTAAAGTTCTACATTAACAATAAATAATTTGTCAATTATGTGTTTGACATTAACCCTTCATCATCATGTGATCGATTTCCACATGTGTGCTAATGATCTGACATAGATCTAAGGTGGTAGTCAGAGTAGTGATGATACAACTATAAAAGTAGTTTAGTTTTCTTATATAAAGAGTAATATAGATTTGTAAATTAATATATTATCTTTTTAAGTCAAATGAAAAAAATATTTGTGTGTTTACATGAATACGCGATTATGTAATTACTTTATATAAGTTAATATATATCTTTTTAATTGAAATATAAGATTAATTTTATATAAACCAATCACACAACTACATATGGTGTGAACGCATGCATATTTTACTAGTATGTTTTATATAAAAAGTTGTGTATTTTGGTTGATATGAGATGCTCTTTTTATATAATGAATAAATTCGGTTACATCTTATTAGATTTAAAAAAAAATAGTAAATGTTAATAATTATGTGTTAATTTTATTATGGATAAGAATTGAATCTATTACTTTTTTATAATTCCAACTTCACCGTCTTTTGACTTCCACTGTATATGATTTTAAAAAATAATATATTTTAAAATTTAAAATTGAAGTATTATGAAATATTGTTAAGGTGAAAAATATATTAATTTTTTTGAAAAAATGTAGGGATGACAACACTAGTTGTGGTGGTATAAAAATCCTATCTGTTCGTCCTCCTACTCAGACTTTTCTCTTAGTCTAAACAGACCGGTCCACTCCCATGATGATGGATGCTGGCCCAATTGAGGTTTATTAATATGTTTCCTAGAAAGTGAAAGGAAGCCTCGTGACTTTTTAAAGAGTATACCCTCAAGGTCAAACAAATATAAGGAAAAATGGATTTAATAAAGTTGATGTATTTGTTTTAAATATATTATTATTTGTACACACAAATTTATATTAACCATTTTCATTATAAAAGTTTTATACTGCTTACGCATCACAATTTCTCGTTTGTGTGATTGTTAAAATAATTTTTATTGATACGATCGTTTGTTGGATTTCCCTACAGCTTCGTTGGTCTTGAGTTGAATGGAGATGGTGCAGTGACAAACTTTGAGATTGAGACAACTTGTGGAGTTGTGGTTTTTTCTTTGTTCTCTTGATGCCTATATTGTTACCGTGACCGAGTTATGCACTATTCTTAAAGATTTATGTAATGCTTTACATGTTTACTTATTGCCTATTAATAAGATATTTGATATCTTACGTTGGTTCAATCAAATATTATTTGACTCATATTTTTTGTAAAGCCAACCAACTAGAATTTTTTATTTTGTTTTTGGTTTTGCATTCCTCACTTTGTTGGCCGATAGAAGCATCACTTGATTGGATGATAGGAACATTGTTGCTTTTCCTATTATTTTTTAGTTTTTCATTTGGTTTTGTTTGTACTGCGTCATAGCTTTATTTTCTTCATAAAAAAAATAATTTGCTAATGTTTTATGAAATTTAAACATATTAGCTTATACTAATTTTTAATATATTTAAAAGTACTATTAAAAAATAGAGTTTAACTAAATATCATCAATTAAATCTTCTAAAATATCATATTACATATCAAAATAAAACATAATTTCAGTGGTCTATTAATTTGTTAAATTGTCTAAATATTGGTTAAATTAAATTTGAAGAAGTTAATATGTAATACATATTTTAATAGATTAATCGATTATATTAAATATTTAAAAAGGTCACATTCAAACATAAAAATAAAATCATAACAAATAATATGTCACACTTAAGTCTTGATTTATTTAACTGATGTAGGTTGAAGTCTTGCAAAGTGTAGCTTAATCTATTTTTTTATTTAAATTAGTTGAATTTTGAGAAATCATTAAGATAAATCTCTTGTCGACAAAGTTATTTACATGTTACTACAAAAAAAAGTATTTACATTGACAACGAAAATTAAATCTACATTCCACAATCTTATAATTAATCTAACTTATTATGCATTTTTTATTTTACCAAAATGTATGGGCCACTTAAATTTGTAATATGGATAATTTTTTTCCATTTATTTTTAATAATATGTATTTTATTTTATTCAACTACTAAAACCTTTATTTTTTTATAAGACTAAAATCTTGACCCTTTTTTATAAGATTAAAATAACGATTTTATTGTCTAAAATTATTAAATCATTAATAATATTTAATTTTTATTATAACTACTAATAAACTCATCTATTTGATTGATTGTAGAAAATTTAACACTAACACTACACATAAATGAAACTTATAAATCTTATTCTTAAAACTAATTATTTCTAAAGTCTACCACAACTTAATTTTTGAACTTCAATAATATGCTACTAATTACATGAAGATGTATAAATGAAATATTTGTTGTATCATGCATACTTAAATCCCATTATTAATTTTTCTGGTGACAACTAACTTGAAATAATTGATTGAATTTTATTTAATAATAATAATAATTATAGTTATTTAAATTAAACTAATAACTCTATACAAAAAATATAAAAATATTTACTTTTACAACAATTTATAAACATAATATTAGAAATAATTATAGTGAATAAAAGAATAACTCTACGATAGTTGACAGTGAATAAAAATAAAATAGTTATGGAGGGTAGAAAAATTTATATAAAAGATACCTTCATTTATGTTGAGTCAAGAAAGGAATATTTGGGACGTCCTGTTCAGTTCGTCCAGCAGGAAGAACAACAAAGCCTGTTGGTAGGTCCGCTCACTCGCGTCAATATTCTCTTCTCTTCTCTTCTTCTCATCATTATCATCATTTCACCTTTCATGCGCAACAATGGTGAAGGATTTTTCATCACTCTCAAACATATTCTATTTATCATTCTCACTAACACTATTACTAACTGTAACAGGTTCACCACTACTCATGGACGCTAAACCCTCAACCCCTCTCGTATCCTTTCTCGAACGTCTTCAACAAACTGCATTCAACACATTCACCAATTTCACCGACTTCGATCCTAAAACCTACGTCGATTTACCCCTCAAGTTCCCCCTTTCTATAACTGACCAAGCCTTCCGGAACCTTCCAAAGTCCTCCGATGGTTCGGTGTCAGTTCATGATTTGAACCTTTTTATAGAAACTTATTTCGAAGGTGCAGGGGATGATCTCGTGTACTTCGATCCAGAGGATTTCGTACCCGAACCTGAAGATTTTTTACCCAAAGTGAAACACCCTGAAGTTAGAGCATGGGCGCTTGAGGTTCATAAGCTTTGGAAAAACTTGAGTAGGAAAATATCCTCTCAAGTCACGACACACCCTAACTACCATACTCTGCTTCCTCTTCCCGATTCTCTTGTTATTCCTGGTTCGCGATTTCGTGAAGTTTATTATTGGGATTCCTACTGGGTGATTAGGTTTGTCTTTTCCTCAAAGTGAAAGTGTAGGACGATGTCATGTTAGTCCTCACTGACTTCATCAAAAATCCAAATTAGTTTTCATATTATCAAAATAATCATATAAAGATACAACTTAAACTTACTATTATAGTCTAAGGAAGTAAACTGACTAACGTTCTGATTATTCGAGCATTAAATTGAGTTTTTGGTTCAGTGAGAGACGAAAGTGACAGCTCCATACATTTTCATCAATTTAAATGGTGGTTTTTTATTTTATTTTTTCTAATTCCTTTCTGATTTTGCTACTGGGGAAGAATTCATTGATGTTTTTCGTTTTTGTTTTTTTAGGGGGTTGCTCGCGAGTAAAATGCATAAGACAGCTAAATCTATTGTCACCAATCTCATTTCCTTAATTGAGGAATATGGATTTGTTCTTAATGGTGCCAGAGTATACTACACTAACAGGAGGTACCCGCTATTACTTTCTGTAATTCTGTAGTTTTATTTAAGGCATGTTTGGATTTTCTAATTTGAATATCTATCTATTGGCGTAAATATTTGTTTGATTATTTGGGATAGTTTTTGTGAACGGGCTTATGACATGTTCATAAGTTATTTTTAACTTATTTTCACAAGTTTTGAAGGAAAGCTTATGAAAAGAGTTTTGACTTTATTTTTTCTTTTGTTATAGAAATGATTTTTATATAAACACTTACTCCATCCATCCCAAAATATAAACAAAAATGAGTTTTAAAATTGCATCAAATACATCAACTTTCTTTGATTATTTTTTTATTTGTTTTTTGTGTATATGATACGCTGTTAATTAAATTGTTTAATCAAGTAGAGCCTTAATACTATATCTATCTAGAATAGGATACTGTTCATGTGGAATCAACGTGTTGTGGTGTTAAATTGCTTCACAACAGTAATGATAATTGTTGTACTTTCTAAGTCATCAATTTTAATATTAGTCTAAGTCTCAATTTGAAACTTTTTTTAATTTTTTTTTTTGTGAAGATGAGGTATTTAAGTACCTATTCTTGTAAGGATTAATGTTTAATTGCTTATCCTTTCGTTGAAGTATATTTTGATCCTTTTGTGCACTTAAAAAAACAATTTATTTTTCTGGTTTTATAATTTAATCTTTTGATCTTAGAATAACTTAATGATTAGTACATTTCAAAAGGATATTATAGCATAATTTTACTCTCCTTGTTTTACCCTGATTTGTTGTCATTCTCATCACATCGACACTGCACCTTTTGCAACAAAAAAAAATTATTTATCATAATTTTTTCTCTTTCAAACAGAAAATATAACAATAAGCTTAACTATAATTTTACAGCCAGCCTCCCCTTTTAAGCGCTATGATTTATGAGATATACTGTTGCACTGGTGATGTAGAATTAGTCAAAAGATCTCTACCAGCACTTCTGAAAGAGTATGAGTTTTGGAATTCAGGTATTATGCCAAAACTTTTGCCTATAATACTTGAGACAGTTTATTATCTATGGTTAATGATGCTTGGGTATACATCCCTCTTTGGTTTCCCACATCAATTATTTTACCTTTTATTGTCTTGTAGACATACATAAAGTGACCATTTCGGACGCTCAAGGTTGCACTCACACATTAAACCGCTATTATGCAATGTGGAACAAACCCAGACCAGAATCGTCCACAATGGTCTGTGTGGTCTGTTAATAACCGTGGTATAAATGAAATGATGTTTATCTATAACTTTGGGTAATTCCATGCCATAGGACAAGGCATCTGCTTCCAAGTTTCCGACTGAATCAGAAAAACAACATTTTTATCGTGAACTAGCATCAGCTGCTGAATCAGGATGGGATTTCAGCACAAGATGGATGAGGTACTACTTTATATATGAGTCATCTGAATGTGTGTGTAGGCACTGAAATGCAGCTGTGTCAACTCAGTATGTTTATTAGGCTGTCTAGCTTAAGCAAGGCACTTTCAATCAAATACTCTTTTTTCTTAGAACACACGTCAGCTTATTTCTATCATGTTGCTTTTTAAAAGTAGTCAATAATACTTACAATACTATGAAATTAAATCATGTTTTGATGCAGACACCCTCCCAACTTCACAACATTGTCTACAACATCAGTGATACCTGTTGATTTAAATGCATTTCTACTTGGGGTAAGTCTCAGACCGTGGAGTAAAAGAAGACCTGAAATCAGTGTCTGTAACCTGATTAAATTATGTGATGCCCATTGATTCAGATGGAACTTAATATTGCCTTCTTTGCAAAAGTTACTGGAGATAATAGCACCACCAAACACTTCCTGCAAAATTCTGATGCTAGAATGAAGGCCATGAATTCTGTTTTCTGGAATGCAAACATGAAACAATGGCTTGATTGCTGGCTCAGCAATACCAAATCTGAGGTATGGTCGAGTTCTACTTGTATAAATCTTACCATATGGGAAGCTGTCTTCTCCTTCTGCGATCCGCTGACTGTCTTTTTTTATACTTCTACAAGGTTCACGTTTTGGATACACTGCACCAGAATCAAAATGTATTTGCTTCCAATTTTGTTCCTTTGTGGATGAAGCCATTTTACTCAGGTATTCTTGATAATGTATCCACATTAACTCTAGTAGCAATTAAATTAAGTGCATGGCTGGTTGTTGCAATCGTGCTATTTTTCTAATTAGCCATACTGAAATTTATTAAGACGGTGTTGCCTTGATTTAGAATAGAGGTATGAGTCATATAACTAGCTAGTTGCCCTATTCATCTTGTGTGCCAAAATTTAAATTTAACTGTAGATTAATAAGTCAAATAGTTGGTCTTTAAACATTTGATATTATCATTTAAAATTTGTAAAAAGATTTCCTTAAGGCTATGGGCATAATATTGAAGAAATGTCAGTTCTAGATCTATTGATTAGGTATACACATTCTTCTTGCATATCTAATCTTTTCCAAAACATTTCTAAATGTTGGACATGTTAGTTATTGGATATAAATTTTAGTCATTTTCTATTCAATGGTGAAAGATTAGTTTATTTTTCATTGATTGTCATTTATTGATTTAGAATATGAAGGAATTTTTGTTGAATGCGCATAGATGAATAGAGAATGCTTTTAACACATTTTCACTTTAATATTTTTTGCTCGATTACATATAATGTATATAACCTATACGCAGTGGCTTTACCTTTCGATATGATATTTAAAAAAAGAATTTCTTGTATTTCGTGTTAATGATTATTGATTAATGTGTTTTATTTTTATCAAGATGCTTTGCTTGTGGGTGATGTTCTTGAAAGTCTCAAAACTTCTGGCCTGCTTCGTGCTGCTGGAGTTGCAACTTCTCTGAGTGATTCAGGGCAGCAGTGGTAAGCAATTTGGAATTGGTGGATGTTCTACTGGGAAAACTTTTCAACATATGTAGGGAGCGTAAAAGGAGAGGAATTGGGGAGGAGGAGAAGAGAGGTAAAATATTTTATGTAATCTGCAGTTGTTAATGACTCTTATGAAACTTGCAATAGGGACTTTCCGAATGGTTGGGCTCCACTTCAACACATGTTAGTCGAAGGCCTGTTAAAATCAGGGTTGGAAGAAGCAAGGTCATTGGCTGAAGAAATTGCCATCAGATGGATCACAACCAATTATGTTGTTTACAAGCAAACGAATGTAATGCATGAAAAGTATGACGTGGAGCATTGTGGAGAATTTGGAGGTGGCGGTGAATATGTACCCCAGGTATGACTGACTATATTCTATCATTGTGATTTTTGGTCTTGGAAAACATTTGAAAAACATATGTTGTGACGTGTATGACTTGAAGAAATTTTCCTGGTTTATGATCTATTACTAGTATTCTATTAGTTTTATTATTTCAAAGGGAAAACGTTAATGATATCGCTTAAGCATGAATCTGACTGGTTATACTGCAATGCAGACTGGTTTTGGCTGGTCGAATGGTGTTGTGTTGGCATTCTTGGAGGAATTTGGATGGCCTGAAGATCGTAAAATCGAATGCTGATGTGCTCAACAAAATGAAAGGTAGAATAAGTTTTGAATGCTGCTGGTCGAATATTTGATGATTTTTTTAGAAGTTACAGTGTGTTAAGAGAATATGGAATGTGACGGGTGGCATCACATATTCACATATCAATGCTTTATCGCAAATGATTGCGTTAGTGAATCTATTCCACTAAAGTGCGCCATTGGTGGGATTCTTTTTTGTAATAAGCTAAGATATATTAATAGAGTTATTCAAAGCAGAAGAAGAAGAAGTAGTGACAATTAAAACATAAATATTCAAAAATTACAAACTTTTAAAATAATAAAAAGTTAGTTTTTTTGTTGTTGATATTTTTAAAAGTTTTGTTAAATTTGAAATTTTTAAAATTTAATTTTTCAGAAAATTTAACCAATTGGGCAGCGGTAGGTGTACGGTACAAAACTCCTTTTGAAAATAGGAGTTTTTGAGTAGAAATTGGCTGCAAGGAAAATCATTTAAAAATAGATAAAATTAATTTTTGAAAGAAGTGAGATTTTTAATTTGTTTCTTTTTTTCTTCTTGGTTTTAGAATAGATGATAAATTTCATCATCATTAACTCACACAACTATGAAGTCACATATTCGAATTTCAAGTTCAAATTCAGAATAAGATGTTCAATTTAACAATATTGATATTTGTCAGTTAAGTTAAAACTTCAAATTTTTTAATTTGTTTCTTTAACAAGAATTATTATATACTATATTAGTATCTTATTTTTTATAAAAGTGAAATTTGTAATTTGTTTTCTTTATCAAGTATAGAGATATTAGATTAGTAGTAAGCAATCAAGTAAATTATATATGAATGATAAAAAATCTTCAATTAGGTTGACGAGGGATGCTAATGTAACTTGCAAAAGAGGTTGAAGGTGTGCGTTTTTTGTAGCATCAGTTAAAATCATATTAACAACAATTTTAGAGTCCAACTTAAATTCAATCCAATTAAAGTTGAGAGAATGAGCTAATTGGATTTCAATCCTTAGAGTCCACAGTTATGCTCAAATAGTATTGCTAGATCTCAATTTTTTGTAAAAGTCTTTAATAAGTTTACGTTGAAGTCTCTAATGACACCTCCACTAGTAGTGTTGCTAAGATGTCTCAAGTGACAACTATCTACATTGATTTTTATAACATCCTTAAGGAGGAGGAATTCAAGAAACTTGTATAAGGGAAGAAGATGAGCTATTACCGAATTTCCGTTCTCTTTATTTTATTGTAAAGTAAAGGAAGTTTAAGTAGTGATGTTGAGGTTCAATTTCCTTAAAGAAATTCAAATCCTTGAGAAAACCACCAGGTTTTCGATATCTCATTGATAAAAATACTAAAAATTTACTAATTATTCAAATTATTGTCAATTTTAGTGGATGAGAGATTTCAATAGGTCCAACTGTGTAAATTAATATTGAAAATTTTACCCCGATGATTTGGATGGATGGATGGAGTCCAAAATTCCTTTATATAATCACAATCCACTAGCATATGCGTGATAGGTTATGGAGTTTGATGACAAACTAGACATAAATTACATGTTGTTAGTCCACAATTTTATTTCTGCATCAGTGAATAGTTTAGCATGAGTCAATTTTTATAGGAAAACTTTAATTCTTCGGGGACCTTACCATTGCCAAACTTTTGTGAATATTGGATGTTTTGAATTAGTTATGTTATAGTATTCTTGATCATATTATATGCCAGATTTTAATGAGAAAAAACCATTTGATGCAATTCCAAACATGTAAGTCATTTTGGTCAGCTGAGAGAAGTTTGATTGAAGCTACTATCACATATATTATCATGGATCCATTGTCTAAGCTTCGACCAATTCCAAGATCCTTCAATAATCTAACTAGAGATAGAAATATTGACTTTCTTCATAAGGAATGTTGTTTGTCAGTTGATCTTTAAAAGGTCCTATATCAGATATCCAAGGATCCGTGTTATGGCCATATCTAATAATTCAAGAGGGTTATTATTTTTTACTTCCTCCCAAGTTTGAACAATATCTCTCCAAAGGTATGAGGATTTGTAATTTAGATAGAAAGTAGTAACAATTTGTGTACCACAAGGATTTTGTATCAAATTATCATTGTTAAATATTAGTGCATTATTAATGTCATAAATGCATAATGTAAAACATATTGCATTGAAAATAACTGATTTAAAATTGTAAAATGTCAATTGTTTTGATTATTATTATTTTGCAAATGAGTTACTTATTGAGACATAGAGAGTACAAAATTAGTTGTCAAATATTTAAATATTTTTTTTACAACAGTGGCGTCTGGCGGCATCCAACACGATCCAAAGGTGCTGATGTTGGGTTAGAATATTGGGCCCATAGTAAGCTCGTGCAACAGATGTACTGGGCTTCATAGTCAATGCCACCCATTATGCTGAATATTTATGTAATTCCTAATCAAAACAAAAATTTATTGTTATGTCTTTTGATGATTCAATAAAGTTAAACTCGTTAGGCATTAGAATTAAGATAGTCATGATTGACGAGAAGGGTAGGGATTGCAAAACTGCAAAGGATCTCTCTTAAACAAGTTGGAGAATGATCACTTTATTGAATATAAGTCAAACCTTTATAACGATATTGTTAATTTCTAACCTTTTAATAGATAATTTGCTAAATTGTGCTATACTTGCAAACCGCAAGTAAATTGTTTGGGACATTTTCTTTAGTACTCTTGTTTTAATTTGTTTAACTCGTTTTACAAGAAAATTATTATGAAAATAATATATTCAAACATAAATGTAGTTGTTTATTTTTATTCAAAATATTTGTATTCATTAGGTTTCTTTTTCTTCTCCATGTTGATGCAATGACATACGGATGAAAGCACTTGAAATGCTTGAAGTATAAAAATGGAATATTGTGGAACCAAGTGGATTTATTATTTTAAACTATGCCCCACCTAAGTCACTAGATACTACTAGTATATGTGTAGGACATCTATGAAATCAAATCTTAAATAAGATAATTTACTATATTAAATTGCTTTCTTTATAATGTATAGTCATTAAACTATCTCTATTTTGGTTCACAAGTCACAAAACTTCACCTTGCGTCTGGCATTTGTCACCAACCATCCCCTCTTTCCCCACACACCATTCTCTTTACTTTTTCTTTTCTATTTTGGCTTATATTGGTAGAGACTTACCAATCAACACATGTAAGCTATAAATTATTTGATATCAATCGAATAATAATAAAATAAATTAAAGGGTGGATGGATGATTAGTATCACTAATTCATTTTATAATATTTGTATATGTAAGATTAATAAATTAGAAAAGCTTGATCCTATAACAAGGACGCGGGTCCTCCAAAGATTCGATTCTAAATTTCTAACGCATAAAAAGAGCTACAAATCATTGGAGAATCGTTGCATTCTCAATAATGAAAACAATCAAAATATATTTTTGGGACTTTATAATATACTCCCTAGAATGAGTGAGTGGGAAGTAATAAATAATAATAGCAACACATACAATTGAATGACTCGGGTTCCAAAGTTGATTATTAGTCAAATAAAGTTGGCTAGCAATCACTAATGACCCAAAGAGAGGATATATGATTTATGAGTGTAGCTATTTGAAAATATACACAAAATCTAGGTGTTAATAGAATGGATTGTGCACATATGAAGGGGACAAATAAAGGATAAATAAACTTTTAAGTACAATGTCTAGATGAGGAAGTATATTGGTTCTTACTCCCATTAATTAATCATTTTAATATATATGAGGATAAATTATGATGGTACTTGTGTACAACCATTTATTTATCCATTGGCTATAGAATGTTGCCTCTGGTATTGACAAACTACACCTAAATATTTAAGGTGTAATAACATGTATCAACAATGATATTTGAATTCTCTTTATTTTCTACACAACACAATACTTTATTTTATTTTTTTATTATATTATCAACATATTATATTATAGATTAATATTTCTATGTAAAATTAGTTAAATATACTTATAATAAAGGATAAAAGTATTTAAAGAAAATGTCAATTAAATATGACTCTTACGTCCACACAAAATTTTAAAACAAATAAAAAATACTTAATTCAAATGTTAACATGGTGTCTTCTAAGAATTGTTTAACTCACGTTTTTTTATATGAAAAATTGTATATTCATTCACTAAAAAGAGGTTTATTTTTTTTTTAAAAAAAAAGTTATTTGAATTTTTAATGAACTTGTCTTTCATATGTAAGAAAAAAATTATTTGTTTTCAAATAAATCATAGGTAAAACTTAATTAAATTATTTAAGTTTTGCATATGATTTATTTGAAAACAAATAATTTTTTCCTTACATATGGACCCGTCTTGCAAGTTTATTAAAAATTCAAATAAAAAATCACAAATAAATCATAAAATCTCAAGAAAGTTTTGCATATGATTATTAAATTGGATCATTGAAAATATAAAAAGTTATACTACGTCTGATTATAAATCATAAAATCTTATTATTAAATCACAAGAATTAAAAAAATTATTAAAACTATTAAATTTATGATTTATGCTAACATTACCTTTAGAACACATATTAATGATAATAAAAATAAAACAAAAATTATTGTTTATTTCTTTAACAAGTATCTTTTTCAAGATCACTTGTTAACGTAACTCTATTTTTTACTATGCATATATTTTATTATGTGTGTATGATATTAATAATGAATCAATATTTAATAAAAATAATTTA
Organism: Cicer judaicum; assembly: GCA_037974835.1. Classification (NCBI taxonomy): domain Eukaryota; kingdom Viridiplantae; phylum Streptophyta; class Magnoliopsida; order Fabales; family Fabaceae; genus Cicer; species Cicer judaicum. Next base: position 2,633,072 of record JBBPBS010000633.1, on the reverse strand, counting down.
TTAAAATAATATTTTTGCTTTTTTATTTATATATTAAATGAATAAATAAGTCAATTATTAATTATTTGAAGTCAGATAGAAGGAGTAGTATTTTTGTTAGTAAATTTGAAATGAATGTGAAGGGATTTGGAAGAGTGAAGCACGTGAATGGATGCATGTGAATAATGAATGAATGAACAATGAAGTGCTCCATTCATTCAATTGTGAAAAGGAGTAATCACCCGCACGTGAGAAATGAGAATTCATCGCTGTTGTTTGAGGCATTAATAAAGATCGGTCAAACCTCGAATATAGCATAATATTATTGGGATGCAAAACTACTTTATACCAAAATTTACCTGCTCAATCTTCCTTATTAACGTTACAAAAACGTTATATTATTACTAATCTACCACCAACAAATACTAATTTGTTTTCTCATCGCTAATCATCTCCAGAGAGTACGCAAAGAATAACTTAAGGAGTGTTTTACTTTATTTTCAGATAATAATTATGTTGTTTATTTTTCTTTAATTAATTGATTATTTAATTTTAAGTAAATATTTTATGATTTATAAAAAGTCAACATGAGTTATTTATTTTGCAAAAATTCATAATTTAAATATTAAAATATGAGTTATTTAATTTTACAAAAATTTATAATTTAAATATTAAAATATGAGTTATTTATTTGATGTTACTGTTGGAAATAAATATATGAATTTATTTAAAGATTTAAGTCATATTTTTTATAAATATATCAAATTTTTTGAAATTAATGAAGAAATTTTGGGATTTAATTTGAAGACAATAAAATAATAATATTATTGATATTTTCTTACGTATTTTTTTTTATAGTTCTTAATTTAATCAATTTTCACTCTTTTAAATTTATA
>JBBPBS010000633.1:2617033-2631610 GCA_037974835.1 Cicer judaicum | reverse complement strand
TGATGCAAACATAATATAATTTAAATGATAAAATTGAAATAAAATAAATTTAAAAAATATAAATATAAATTATATTTAAAGAACTATAGATATATTCTTATCTCTCGATTATGTATATTTTTGTCTCAATTGTAATTAAAATCATTTATTATAAAAAAATTAATGATGATAAAATAGGAAAGTAGATTGATTTTAATATGGAGGATCCAATTCATTTACTCCCTCTATTTTATGACAGTGTTACTTTAGAAAAAGAAAAATATATCAAATAAATATCATTTATAACTTTTGATGTAATTTTAATTATTATTTTTCTATAATACTCTTTAGCGATTATTATACTTACAACTTTTAAAATGTTATTATAGTATATACTTGTAATAATAAAAAAATTTATAAGTAAATAAAATAAACAGCATTAATAATATAATATTTTTTTAGTTATTATATTTTTTATTATGTATATAAAAACATTAAATAACATTAATTATGAGAAAAAGGAAAAGATTTAAGTAGACTAGTAGTACTGAAAGTCAACCTGATAAATAGAGTTGTTAATATTTCAAGGGGACCTGACACATTGTCATCGATCCAAGAAAAAAAGTTAACGGTGTATATTCGTTCCCTTTTTAGATTATGTTCAATTAATTAATGGCGTATCCGAAGCATATAATCATCGGGGCAAAGATAATGCCAAGAAATGAAAATTAAAGCACTATGATATGATTTCTTTCGTGTCTTTCCCTGGCAGTGGCACATACATATATACAGATGGAAGCCTAAAGCAATTAATGTCATATTATTACTCCATCAAATAATATTATTCTTTCTGATTTTAAAAATAACAAAAACTGTTGTATAACATAATTATTGATTAATATACGTAAAAAGGAAGAAAAATTACGAAATTTTTTAAAAAAATTATACTCCATTTAAAATAATATACACAAAAATAATTATTAAAAGATTTAAATATATTAATTTTTTTAATTATATTTTATTTCGCGTGTAAGTATTGAAACATTATTTTAATAAAATTGTTAATTAGAGTATCTAGTTACTTTCTAAAAAGAAAATAGAGTATCTAATATGCGTGACAAATATGTAGGTTGTACTGGTACATACGAACTTTTTCTTTTGCTTACTAAATAAACCTTTCTTTTTCCTTTGCATATCGTTGATTCTTTCATTGTGCAGAGACCACCTTCCCCAGTATGTGACATCAATAGGCCAGTAAGGACCACTTTTTATTTATTTTGTTAAGGTCGGGGAGAGTCTCCAGTAAAAAACAGTTCAAAAGGAGTATATAATTAACTAATTTATATATTAGCCTCTTCATTTTATAATAATATTAATACTATAATACAACATTTATACTAATTAAATAATATTTATAAAAGGTTAGAATAATTTTAAGCAAATTTACTTTTTAATGATTAATATATTTTACTTATCATAAATTAAGAATAATTATTATAAAAAGTTATAACTTTTGAACAACACATATAATATTAATTACGTAGATATTAATTGCACAATTATCTATCTACTTTATATTTATAATAATCAGAATCAATTAATAATTTATAAAGATATTTATAAATATTTTTTATTTTATTTATGAGATTTTTGAATATGTATAAAATGGTAAAGAAAGAAGTGAAGAATAGCAGTAGTGAGATAGGTAGAGAGTAGAAGACTATTATAGATTTGGATAGACTTTAAACAATGTGTGTGGCAGTTTGGTTATGAAGCACGCTGAAGACGCCCCCCTCTCCTTTATTCACTTTTTTTGTATCTCATTCATTCTTTTCCTTTCTTCTCTTCTGCATGTAAGTACATCAGACTACTGCACACACATACCATCTCACAAACCTGACAGTCAAAAAAGATAACTACCTTTTTTTACAACATAAAGCCCCCAATCTCACTCACTACTCACTTTTTCTCACATCAATTTCTTTCTTTCTATATTTTTTTTTTTTTAATTAACCCAATCCAAAACCAAAACCACACTTGCTTGACATTTTAGACTCCATCGACACAACCGAAAATGCTCGAAACGATTAAATACCTGATCGGCTCGACGGGTCCGACCGGGTTTGGGTCCAAATCCACCGCCGAAGAAGTCACTCGAAGCTGTGGTGACCTCCGCTCCATCACCGCTATCATTACCGGTGGTACGTCTGGAATCGGAGCAGAAACGGCGCGTGTATTGGCGAAGCGTGGAGCGAGGGTGATTCTACCAGCGCGTAGCATGAAAAATGCGGAGGAAACAAAAGGTAGAATAGTTTCGGAGTGTCCTGATGCGGAGATTATTGTTATGCCACTCGATCTCAGTTCTCTCAATTCTGTTACGAATTTCGTTGCCAGATTTCACTCCCTCAATTTCCCTCTCCATCTCCTCATGTAATTAATCCCTCTACATGCACAGTATTTTAATATTTACTTATTTTCTCATTTTAATCTAATTACTACTATCTATCTCTAATTTATTGTTGTTGTTGATGTTGTATAGAAATAACGCTGGAAAATTTGCAGAATCGCACGCGATTTCCGAGGATGGAGTTGAAATGACCTTCGCCACTAATTATCTAGGTAATTACAATAGTTGTTATTAATAGTTATTATTATTAATTATAGAATAGAATATAATAGTTGTTGTTGAATTCTGTGTAGGTCATTTTTTGTTAACGAAGTTGTTGGTGAAGACGATGGTTGAAACGGCAAAGAAGACAGGAATAGAAGGGAGGATAGTGAACGTATCGTCCGCCGTACATGCTTGGTTCACTGGTGACGTCTTTTCCTATTTGACTCAAATAAGCCGCAACAAAAGGTGACAAACAAATAAATCTCATTCATTTATTCATTATTCTCAGAATATCCATCATTTTTGTACTTTACTACTCTTTTTTTTTTTTTAATGGAAAATACTAATAGTACTCAATTATTTCTACACACAATTCCAAAATCTTATCTATATTATTCACTGTATATATCAGTCTTGAAGTCAGACAACAAATATTTAAAATAAAATACAAAAACAATTTAAAACTTTAAAATACCTTTCTTTTTTGGGTTAAAATTTGTCTCTCAAAAACATTTTTCTTAATTATTATTTAGGTTTTCTTATAAATAATTTATTTACTATTTATTATATAAGTCAAATTCTAATAATTTAAATTCTAACCATGATCTATCACACTCTTTGAAATTGTAAATTAACTTTCATTATTTTTATAGATGAAATAGTTACCAACAATACATAAATATCTATAATTTTTTTACATTTATAACACAGGGTTACTTTTCTACTTATCTCTCTTTATTGTATAACTAATGTATTACTAATATATTGTATCTATAACATTATTTTTTCTATTTTATCTCTCTTAAGTGGTTGATGAGATTTTTATATATAACATCGAGTTGAATTTAAAAAATAAAAAATATATATATATTTTATTCTTATTATGTTGATACTATTAAGGTAAGAGGTTTTAGCTAATAAGTTTAAAAGGAGGGATCTAAGAGGTTGATCCGCTTCAATTCCTCTCTCCAGTCTCCAGTATAGTAGTTAAAATGAAATGATGTGATGTGTGTTGCCAAACAGTACATACACTAACTTGTTTGATTGAAATTTGTTTATGCAATGTTCCCCAGCCATTACGACGCCACACGTGCTTATGCTCTTTCCAAACTCGCCAACGTTTTACACACTAACGAGCTTGCCCGCAGACTCAAGGTAACAAACTCACTCCTTCGGTATAAATCTTATTATATAATCCATCTCTGATCTACATCCTATCCATATTTAAAAGTGAAATTTGTTTGTATCCTTAAGTCAGTAGACACTAATCATTATTCAAATGCTTTTATTCTTAAGTCAGCCAATTTTGTTTGTTTCCTATCATATACTATATTTTATTTGAATAAATCATAACACACATATATGTAAATAAATAAAATTGGGGTATTAAATTTGTGTAGCAAATGGATGCCAACGTCACTGTGAACTGTGTTCATCCGGGGGTCGTAAGAACCAGACTCACCAGAGAGCGTGAAGGCTTTCTTACAGGTTACTACTATATTGGAATTACAACAACAACCTTGTTTAATTTGGTTATATTTTTGGTTTTTTTTTTTTATGTTTGTATTGCAGCCATTAATTGATTTAGTATTTTTTTTCTTTTCTTTTCTGTTCTAAAATCAAATTGCAGATCTAGTTTTCTTTTTGGCTTCCAAGCTCTTAAAGACCATTCATCAGGTAAATAGTAATACTAGTATATTCAAAAGTATCTTATTATATGCATATCCTACATAAACTAGCTAGAGAACGTTGCTATTTTTCATTTGGTTTTTGGATTTAATTTATATTTATATACACTGTAAATATGAATGAATATTTACAACTGTATTCAATGATCGATGTGTAGCTCCATTTTTTTATGAGTTTAAGTGTATGTTTCGTAAGGCCATGTCATTAGATTATAGTTTTGTAGTACAAGAAAAGAAATTATAGCAAATAACCTATATCTTATAAATTCATATTATAGATATAGAGTTGTTTGTTTGTTCTATCACAAGCTTACAACAAATTTTACCAAACATTTAAAATTTAATTTATTAGTTTATATGCTATTAGTTATCAGTTAATTTATCTGATGTCCAACATAATCATCAGACTTATCCACTTTATCAAACAAGGCTTAAAAATATATAAATAGCTTGTCATCATAAGATGATGTGTCAATAATTATTAGACGTATTTATAAATATTTTTACAATATTGTAATTAAATCTTTTATTTTTACCAGTGTTATTATACTCTTTGATTCCATAATATGTAGGGAGCTGCAACAACGTGTTATGTGGCAACCCACCCAAGTCTCTTCAATGTCTCAGGCAAGTACTTTGCTGACTGCAACGAAGCCTCCATTTCCAAATTGGGATCCAACTCAATTCAAGCCGCAAGATTATGGGCCGTTTCCGAACTTATAATTTCTAAGGGTTCAAAGGCTGCCTTCGACCAAATTAATCACCCTCAATTTTGATGATTCTTGGGACAATAAAAAAAAAAACTGTTTACTATATAGTTTTATCGAATAGATACATAGATGGAGACACGAGAGAACTCCTTAGATATTATTTTCTTAAATTTAATTGTCACGCATTGTTAATATACAAAGTTTTATATTATTAGTCTATCACAATCATGATAATTTTAGAGATTGTTTTGATAAAAGTTAAATATCTCTAATAATTTAACGGTTATGATCGACTAATAATTAAAATTTATTTACACTACTAGTATATGTATAAATTAAGTCATCATAATTTGTTCTCTCTAGATTTTAAATTTTAGATTGAAAGTTAGCTGTGGTTAGTTGAGTCTTATAAGTATCTATGTCTATTAGTAAAACTTTTTTTTTTACTCAAAAGTCTATGAGTAAACCTTGGGAAGCAATTGTTGGTTTTATTTATTGTTAATTAAAGGTGTAAAATATAATTACTTTACATTAGATGATTTTAGTTAGATTGGGGTGCTATGATTAATACAATGATTATGGAGCCTGAATTATGTTATAACATTGATCTTAGATTTTACATAAGTGAAAGTGATCTAGAAAAATCTAGTTGCACTTTTTATTGTTGATTATTCTGGTTCTGGGGTGTATTTAGTTAGACTTACACAAAAATATATATACGAGAAAATTCCTTTGGAGTTGTTATTAATGGACAATACCTCATTTCCTCTTGTAAACTAAAAAAGAAAAGTGGACAAAAAGAACATGGGGTCGGGTTCCTCCATGTGGTGGTTGTTATTCGAATAGTATCTTTCTCATGGTGTTTTTTGCATGGGACCTACTAACATGCGCCCCTTGGAAGAGAGAGCATGCTTTATAGAAAAATATTTTGAAAAAAGGGATTTCTTTTTAAATAAATCAATTCCAATCCAATTACGAGTCATTGGTCATATTGAACGAATAATAAATTAAGATCATCTAATAAAATTTCTTCCCATATTTCAAAAAACAATGTTTAAAATATTAATCACTTTTGTAAATAAAAAAAAATATTTATTATTTATAAATCAATTTTTTTTCTTCATAAATTGATTAAAAAAAATCTATACACAATTGCCAACTGTTATATTGAAACTCTAAATATAATATTCAATTTAATAATTTTGTCATTTTCATTTAATTATAGGGTCAGGAGGGGAAGGGGGTACTAGAGTCCTCATGTTACAAAATTAGATAGTCATCACTGCACAATCACCCAATCATCTAAAGGTGTACTCCAACTGCAATGAATACCTCATTAACTTTTTACAAGAATACATAATTAGCTTTATTATAAAAAAATATAATTAGGTGATTATTATGTTATAAAAAAATAAATATATAGACTTAGAAAGACGCTCAAAGAATCATTAATTCCATTGTTCATAAATATTTAAATACAAATTGTGACTGAAATAATTTTTTATGAGACTATATTTACCTCATGTTTGATCTTCATATTATCAAGAGTTCATTTTTCTAAAAATTAAAAGGTTAAAGATAAAAATATCCACATTCAAAAATATATACATATTATTTTGAGAATATTATTTATATCTACACATTCTTCCAAAAATATTATTTTTTTTGCTTATTTTATATGTTCTACAACTTACACAATATCCACAAAATTAAATATATTATATTTGATATCGAAATTTTGATATTCAAAAATCATTTCCCATATGATAGTTAGCATTCATAGACGCTATCTATTATTGATAGACGCTATCTATTATTGGACCAATGTTTAGACGACAAATAACGATGAATGCTAATTAGTTTTTTTGTTATAAGTGCTAAAACTAATTTCTATTAAAGCATTGCAAATTATGAAACAAATTGCTTTTGGTCCAATCATGACCAAATTAACTTCCGAAAATTTAGTAGAAGTAAAACTTTTATAATTAGGTGAACTTGAATTTGAATTTCTACCGGAATAGGTAACTACATATTACATGTAATGACTAATATATTTGGAATATATTATATATGTGGAGGGGATCTATGAATGAAAAAACACTACAACCTTCCAACGTGACACATGGTTGGTTGCCCTCTAGTTATGATCATTATTATCAGAAATGCCACTATTTTCAATTCGGATATTGAATTTATAAAGTATGGATTTAAGTCTTTTAAAATGGATATCTTACTTTTAAAAACAAAGTAAAACTAATTCTTAAATAACAAATCAAGATAAATATTATAAATACATCATAATTAATTATAAATTTATTAGCATAATAATTTTTTATTTTCGTACTTTACACTTTACTCATTTATTTTAGCAGAAACAAATTCAACATCTTTCTAAGTATATATTAAACTTTCTTATTAAAGGAATGAGTGGCTCAAAACAATGCCGTCCATTACTTTATGTATAAGTCAAAACTTTTGGAACCACATATTCAATATCTTTCTAAGTATACATGTTATCTACTTTGTGCAACAACAAATTTTTCTCTTGTGATTATCACAGGACATTATTATAACATAGACATTTTCTGCAATGAGAACGCACAAATTGTGAATCATATAGAAATCTCTATTACGGAAAAGGAAGGTGAGATGATTGTTTCTAGAAATCCGTATAACAAAAATTTGTTAGACCAAATGATATCCACAACTATTCGTCCAATCATATTTTCCTTTCCAGGCTACTATTTCTACACAAAAAACAAATAATGTGCTCAATAACCATTCAATTAATGACGAATCGATCGAGCGTGATAAACTTCGGTTCAAATTCAGACCAAAAGAAGTGTCAATGGTAATGTCTTAAACAAGATTAGCTCTAACAGATGAATCCTTCGAAAATACTGAAATTTAAATTCTAACTGAAACAATATTTAATTGGATTTATTTCTCAATCGAACGCTAAATTATAAGAGCTCTTTCTTGTGAGAATTGAAAGGTTAATAAAATTTCATACTCAAATTTGGTTCATGTTTCTGATTGGGCCCATGATCAACGACCCACATTAGGTAGAAATTATTGCCTGGTCTGTCATGAGGGAGTATCTCTTCACCATATGAAGAATAAATTTGAGTATTGGAAAATTTAAGCTTCCCATCCTAAAATAAATATTTTTTGAAAAAAATAATAATAAGCTGCAAAAATACAAATGGTTGGACTCATTGATTAATGAATTTAATGAAGATTGAATCAATTGAAATTTAAAAATACTTGAACTCAAACTATAACTAAAGTAATTCTTAGCCGTGATTTTATCTCACAGTCAATTTAAGAATTATCATAATCTCTTTCTACAAGAATTTGGATTAAGATTAAAAATAAGACAAGTGCAAAGAGCAAAGAGCAGCATAGTCCTTAACTCCTTATGCATCTATCAACTTTACCACATTCAGGAGGTGCAAACAGTAATTTCATGTATAAATTAAAATTGAATAAAATCTTCTATATACTATACACAATCAGGTATTACATTTTCACAAGGACCATCAGCAAAACTGAATCTTACATTCTCTCAACTGACAAATCCTTAAAAATTAAAGAATCATATAATTGATATCGACTCTGTATAAAGGATATTACATAATGGCATTCCCGCATTACCAAACGATGGAGTTTTGTAACTTACATTAGAATGCTCCAACAAATTCTTGTGTTTCAAACTCGAACGGGTAAGCCGTAATTTTGGTACACTTTTATGTATCCATCCGTTCCTGCTGTTACAATCACTTGGTTCCACAAATGAGAGTTAGACATTCCCTTGCAAGCAGCTCTCAAGAACCTGTACTCTGATTTACACATTGTAGGAGAAACAACAGTTTGACCCGAGTCAAGAAGCGTCTCCTCCGGCCATGTTGGAGAAACCTTTGGGACTAACTCGGAAAGAAATCCGCGACCCATGAAGAAACAATCGGGAGAAGACAAGGATGACCTACGAATCAAGTCTTCTCCGAGCGAAGGGGACAATGGCATGGACTCGATGCCACACCAAGGTATGGCGATTGATGCATTGTTGGATAGAAAACTCTCAGAAGACCAAATCTGTTTTGGTTTGGAAGAGTTCTTATCCTGGCCAGCGTGATTCCAAATACAAACATTTGAACCTTCGCTAAGTGAGACGATGTGTTTCCCATCGGAGGTGAAGGAAGCATGCATCTGACCTGCACTCCTTAGTCCTGAAGGCAACAAGATGAGTTGATCATAACTTCATAAGTGTACAAAAATGAAAAATCTGGGAGAAATTAGTTATGAAAACATAAGAAACTTGAAATCTTCTTGCATGTCTAATATTAAGTTCTCATAGCAGGATTTTAAAATACACATAGGAACATTTATATGTTGGAAATTTCGCCTTAATAAGAATAGCAAGATCATGCCCTTGCAATGTTTAAAAGGCTTGGCCAGTCCTCACTTTAAAAGTTGATTTCGTGAAGTTGAGTCCGGCATAAACCCAACTTCTAAGATGGAATCAAAGTCTATAGTCTATCTTTGATCTATTGGTGGTTTGCTGCATCATCCACACCCCAGGCCCATTGGGCCTGGGCGTGAACTGTGTTGGAAATTCGACCTTAATTGTGGTTCGCCCCTAGCCATCTTAATTGCGGCAAACACCTTCGTTGTGTTGGGTGTAAGTGTAAGTGGTGGGTTTAGTCCCACATCACCTAATTATGTTTTTTGTAGTGTGCTTATATGCGTAGACAGTGCTCATCTTACACTCTGGTTATAAGGGGTTAAATTAGTCCTAGGCCAAATTATACGATGCAACACGAAAATATTTTTAGACATGGTTGGATGCATTTTTGAATATTTTCAGATGAGGAAAGCATATAAAAAGAAACCTACCCTTGAATTTGTAGATTACATCAACTCCAGAGAGTATACAGACATGAGAATCGGCAGACGCAACCAACAATATGCTCGGGTCACTGGGTGAAAACTGAAGAAATATTCATACAAGATTAATAACCACTTGTCAATAATTTTATAACAGGTGGAAGAGGATTATAAACCAGAAAATAGAGTGATGGGACAAAAATAACCAACCTGAAAGCCCGTGATCCTTTTCCCCGATGTCTTCTTTTTGCCTTGTAACGACAATTGAGTATCCTTCTTCATATGATTATCTAAACAAGTATGAAGGTAAAAGAATAAAATTATCATTAGAAACTAGTACCGATACATATAATTATATTTTGGATTGATAATTTGAATCTCTTCGGTCACAAGCACAACCGAACATCAAAATAAAAAACAGCAATCAATTGTTTGAACATATGCTCATCTAATTCCCATATTTCTAATTATTTCTTTACCGACATATCTCTAATTATTTTACATATTTTCAGTAACCAACAATAAATACTATGATCAGGCTTCAAATTGTAATTCAATTCCAAACGTCTACACAGCCAAATGTGTGCATACCTAGAATGTCATAGAAACGACAATTGCCCGCCATGGTACCGACAATCGTGCCCTGGAATGATGAGTAAGAGTTTAGTAACAAAACAAAAGATATTTTCCGGCCAAAATCTTACAGTTAAACCTATAATAAAACAGACCTTTCCATCAGGGCGGAAGCACACAGCCGTGACTATCTCTCTGATATCAATGTAATCAACAACCCGACAGCGAACAACTTCCCAGATCCGCACCTTTCCATCAATTGAACCACTGATGAAAATCTTATCATTGATAGGACTAAAATTCACACATGTCACTGCATCAAAGGCAAAAGTAAACAAGTGTTATTTAGCAACAAAAAAACACGATATACGATGAGAAACAAAAACAGCACAACTATTAAAAACAAGGCCAAAGACGCGCACCGTAATTATTGTGGGAGAAAACTCGAAGACATTTGTTGATCCCTACTTGCCATAGGCGCACTGTCTTATCCACCGAGGATGAAAGTAGAAACTGAAACAATCAAATGAATGTAAATAACATTGATAAGCAAATATAAAAATAGTGCACAACATAACAACAACGACAAATAAGAGTAGCTTGCTTCTCAAGGAAACTAACCCCTGATTTGGACCATGCAATATCTAAAATGTCATCACTATGCCCCTGGAATTGATGCAAAGGTTTCTCCGATATGCGAAAGGTCTTTGGTGGTATAATCACGCAAGTTGAAGGAGACGATCTCTTCATCTTCTCTGTTTTAACTAATTTCTCTTTACCTACGTCAAGTGGTGCCACACAACCAGAAAATTTATTCATTTTGAAATATATATTTGATGGATCATTGTCCACAATGTTCAACTCATTTGATCTATCATCCTCAACCACCTTCCACACACGCACAATGCCGTCTTCACCACCACTAGCCAGATATTTTCCATCAGGACTGAACTTCATTGTCAAAATAACACCCTTGTGTGCTTTAAACTCTTGTTCAGTATAAAGAGCCGAAAGCTCCTTAACTCGCTTCTTATGCGGATGAACTCGAACGCTTTTTATTCCAGAATCAAAGTCTTTGCAGCAAGTTTCACCAAGCCCTTGATTATGATAGAAACAAGTAATTGTATCCAGTTTCTTTAACCAACCTCTCTTCATTTTCTTTTTAGCAACACACAACAATCTAGTACTTTCAGCATCTCTCTGCAAATGTCTGCGAACAAACGACGACGGTCCAATATCTCTATGAAATTCTTCGAAACTAATCAATTGGTTCGAACCCAAAACACGCAGTGTATTAAGTGTTCCATCTTGATCTAATTTATCTACAACATACTGTGTTCCATCATCTAAATTCTTAATCATACAAGCCAAATCCTCAGTACCATCAATACAATTTTCTACCAACCTAGAAGCATAATTTGACAAGGAATCCAACACAAGACCCTCTACAGTTCCCAACACAACCCCACTGTCAACTCCACTAGATGAATCTCCTCCAAACTCATCTCCCTCAATTGAATCCACGTCATACTCCAAACCCATCCATCTTAAAAAATTGAAGCGTCTGTGGTGAACACTTTCAAGGTTTTTAGTCCAAACATGAAACCTAGTAACAAATTCATTATTATAATTATTATTACTAGAACATGATTCTGAAGAATAATCAGAACCCTCATCAGAGACAGCACACAAATCCTCATGAGTATCATAGAATTGATCATCATCCAATTCCATATCCTCCAATTCCAAACCCTTTCCCCCAATTCCCCTTTCCTTTGGAAATGAACAAAAATATAAAATTAAAGTTTTTTACTTAGTTTTGGGGAAAAGGAAGTCTGAAAAAGCTGCAACAAAAACGAAAAAACATACACATAAATATCAGGAAACAGTTAATTAATAAAGAAATAAATAAATAAATAAATAACGGATTTAGAGTAAGAAGCGTTGAAAACGGAGAAACGAGAGAGAAAAGAAATGATGTAATTTGACCTGAGTTGTGTTCAATAGAAGTTTGGATTTTGATCGAGAAATGGAGAGAATTGATATCATAGGGATCTTCGCCTTGCTTGCTGTTGAGACTGCACAGTGCAATCCACACGAATAATACCTACCCACTTCTGCTACGATACACAACCTTCATTCAATTTCATAAATAAATAAATAAATGAAGTGTAAGACTTTTCATATTAAATTAGTCATAAGGAGATCACATTCATTCAAATTAAAATACTCAATCTATTATTTTGTAAATTAAATATATGTGGATATTATTATTTAATTTATGTTATTAATATTTATCATCTCTGATTAAAAAAAAAGTAGTATATTAATAGAAAATAACACACTTATAAATTCGTTAAATTAAAAAAAATGAATTTACACATAAATTCTTAACATAAAATGATAAATATTTATCAATTTTAGTAAGATTAAAATAATAAAAATACTTATATTTCAAATTTATAATGGTAACTTTTTTAATAATTAATTAAATTTATTTGTATTAGATCTAATATAAATCTATAAAAATATTTATTTTTGCGTAATTATGTTATGTACCTAAATGTTGCGACATGGGGTGTAAATTTTACAACGACTGTGTCAATTAAACTCTATTGTGATTACCGTAGAGAGAGAGAGAGAAAAAAAACATTGCCTTGTGATGAGTGTAAAATTGTGTATTGAATAGAGAAAGAAAAAAAGAAGAGTTGGTGATTTTGTTTGCGTGGAATAATTAGGACTGACTTAGTCAACTATTTGGGTTACGGTCTTTATTTCTTTCCGTGTTGCTGACTTACACTATTTCATTTCATTATTACGTTAATCAACTATTTCATTTCACACGAATCATATGCTTTGCTTAATTTCCACTTTCTCTCCACTTCATCGTTTCCTAATGCGTTCTTTATGTTAGCTTTTTGTATTGACTATCTATATTTTTTTTTGCTGTATTTATGTTACTTCAACATTGTACTGTGCCTTCTCTCTTACATTAAAAATGTTTGTTGATTTTGTTGTAGGGATGGATGATGGTACTTTCGTGTCTATTACTACCATATCCGTAAGTTGTATGAACACTTAATGTGTTTGTATATATATATTTTGTCTAATTTTAAATATAAGGAAAAATTAATGTATTTAAGATAATATCCTAATTTAACTAAGAAAAGATAATAAATAATATTACAAATCAATTAAACAAAATCCGATTTTTTTAAAATCAATTCATAAAATATTATAAATAAAAATATTTGTAAACAAATAAAAATATATATTACACTAAACATAAAATAAAATTATACAATTAAATAATAACAAAATATATATAATATATATATGTGTCACTGTATAGGGTAGGTACTGAAGCATTTATTTTAATTTCACTCAACTTACGGGTAATTACGCGAGCTCATACCAATATTCATAATACACATGCTGGAAAATGCTAACAAGGGGTAACGATCTATATATAGAAAATTTTCACTGTATACATGTAAAAAGTAGTCAAATATTTTAACATATATCCAGTGTCTAAAAATTATATATATAAATAAACCTAAAGTATCCTCGCCAATGGATAACGATCACTAACGTGTACCACACTATATTAGTAAAAAAGTTTAAATGTATTACTCCTTACCCCTTACATATTAAGCCTAAAATTGCTAACATTATATAATTTGATTAATTAGTTTATTCTCCATTCAACTGAATACAAAATATTCAATCTTACTGTTCTATTTAGAATAAATTTTAAAATCATAACATTAAATAACCGTCTCAATTTTAATAATTTTATTCTTTCATCATAAATAATATATAAAATCATAAAAATTAGTACTTATCTGATCTCATCACAAATAACCATTATAGATAATATTTCCATGAATGACATTGTTGAAAATGCATTTAAATAAAAAATAATAATTATATTTAATTAAATTTGTTAATACATATGAAGTGTGTTAATTTTTAATAAAATTGATTCTCAAAATTATAAATATGTCATTTTAGATTTTTTGTGTCAGAGTATGCCATTTTAGTTTTTAAATTATAGTATTTTTCCTTTATATCTTTTCTCATTTAAAATTTTCCATCATATCATACATTAAAACTTATATAACAAAAT
>JBBPBS010000633.1:2590578-2616984 GCA_037974835.1 Cicer judaicum | reverse complement strand
AGCTTATCTTTTCTCATTTAAAATTTTCTAGAAAAATTTTCTATTATATCATACATTGAAACTTATATAATAAAATAGTGTAAGGTGGCAATCTGACCATCTATTGTTATTTATTTATTTTATAATAAATGATTAATCGTTAATTTAATAAATAAAAATAATTAAAAAACAAATTATATTAATAAAATCAAATAAAATACAATTAATTAAAAAAAATATATAAAAGTTAATTTAGTTAAGTAGATATATCAAAACGAATAATATATTATATTATATCAACTGCATTAACTTTGATTTGATGTATAGTTTTTTACATTAGAGGTATTTTATTTAATTTTATTAATATAATTTGGGTCTTAAATTTTTATTTTTATTTATTTTTATATAATTAATCATTAATTATTTGTTATAGAAAATAATTGATAATAGATGGTGGCATCTCCTAGATGCAATCACTTATTAGAGAGAGAAAAAAATCATTCATTGATCGCATCGCTGTCTTACGATCTTTTGAAAATTACAAAATTAAGACATTTTAATATATAAATCTCAATATAAGATATAATAAACAATTTTAAATGAAAAAAATGATATAAATGAAAAATATCGTCTAAATTATGCAAATAGACAAGTATCTCCTCCAATTTGCAATATGTTAGTCATTTTAATTTTGGTGAATTTTTCTGTTAGGGAGCTACTGTGTAGTTGTTGGATGTTTTGTAAAATAACTGAGATTCCTATTGAATTTCTATTAGTCCCTATAACTTTTCACTTATAAGGAGCAAATTAGTCATCGTTCAGTTCAGGTACGGGAAAAAGATATAAATTGTAATGCATACTTAAATTGTAATGAATAGCAATCTCAACTATGTTTATCTTTTACTACAACTATATTAGAGACCTAACACATGTATCATCAACATATAGAATTATTTTGATGTTGAGAATCATCATCATATATAAGAGCAATAAATTAAGTGAATATAAATTATTTTTTTCGGTTTTTTATGTTTATTCCGCTTGAGGTAATTTTATTAATAACGCGTTAGAACACTAAATTTAGATACCTCTTCTAGTGAGGATTCAAATTCATATTCACCATATAGACATTATGAAAAAGTATGGAGACAAGAAATTATCCACCACCAAATACTCACAAGAGTAAATTAATTCAATAATTCGAAAAATTTATTTGTAAAGTTAACACAACAGAAGAAAATCCAAACATATGCTAAATAATTGCCACTTGCATAGTATAATAGAAAATCACTAAATGAAATTCAAAAGATGTTGAATGTGAAAGCAATTTCAGGCATGTTACTCTTTATAACACATTCTTATGACAATAGCATAAAAATGTATAAGTCAGGCTATATCAGATAAATATATTATTCTAATTCACAATAAAATTGAGCAACACTTGACACCAGAAATCACAATAAGTGTGAACTAAATTGGCCGAGACAAAAATTATAAAATAAAATACCTTACAAAAAAGTTCCACATGTAGCAAAATGGAAGTTTTATCAAAAGCAGAAAATAGAAGACCTGAAAAAACTTGTGAACTCAATTCTTGCTCTTATCATTGTTGAGTAACCTGTTCATTAATTATTGAAGGGAAAAAATGGATCAGTCATCAACTTAAGCAATGAAAGAAGAGCGTAAGGTGAAAAAAAAACATACTTCAGGAACACCAATCTCTAGCATTCTGGAACATCTTCAGCCAAGGACTAGGTCCCTTCTTATCCACATTCCACAGCTTAGGAAACCAAGGAAACTGCCACATTAAGAAGCAACGCTCCGGATGAGGCATCATTGCAAGATGTCTGCCGTCGGGGGAGCAAATAGCCGCTACTCCTAAAGGAGAGCCATTCACGTTGAAAGGATATGTCTCGGTCGGATTTCCAGTATCGTCACAATATCTCACAGGAGCTAAATCTGAATGAACGATGCGATCTAACACACCTTCGTCTGGGAAATAAGCTCTTCCCTCGCCGTGAGCAGTCCATATACCCATTGTACTACCAGCCATACCTTTGAACATTATAGCTGGCGAGTCCTTTATTGTCACATTTGTAAAACGGCATTCAAATCGTCCGGACTTGTTGTGAATAAACCTAGGCTGTGATAGGTCGCCGCCAGCACCATGCACGCCTCCAACTTGAGGTCCCGGTACCCATCCCAACAAAGCCATTAGCTGACAACCGTTGCATACGCCGAGACTGAAAGTGTCTGGACGCTTGTAAAATTCTTGAAACTGCTTCAAAACAGGTTCGTTGAATCTTATGGAAGCGGACCAGCCTTTCGCGGAGTCGAGCACGTCGGCATAGCTAAATCCACCAACAAACACAATTCCCTGAAACTGTTGCAAAGAGACCACTCCATTGAGAAGGTCTGTCATAGTAACATCCCATGGTTCAAAACCAGCAGCGTGAAACGCTGCAGCCATTTCTCTGTCTCCGTTGCTGCCTTCTTCTCTAATCACAGCAACTTTAGGTTTTAAAGCAGCAGACATGTACTTATCATCGGTGAAGGAAGGAGTGTAGGTCAGATCCCACGAGGGCTCGTATCGATGTTTAAGTCCTTCTCTCTCTGTATCAACACAAGAAGCCAGTCTTTGGAATTTTTCCAGCTGAAAACTAGTATCTTCCCACATGTCTCTAAGAATACTAGTTTTTTCTTCCAAACAAGTCACCCCATCAACTTTAACTTTGATCGATGGAGTGGAAGTAACATGACCGATGATCTCAGCCAAAACTCCCACACGGTTCAATTGATCCGTAACAATAGATAAATTTTTTTTGCTTACCTCAAAAACTAACCCAAGCTCTTCTGCATAGAGTGTTTGGAAAAGGCTATTACCTTGTGAATTCAAGTCCAAAATAAGTCCACGATTACCTGCAAATGCCATCTCTAAGGCGCATACTAGTAGCCCGCCATCGCTGATATCATGACCTGCCGAGATAAGTTCCTCGGCAATAAGCTCTTGAACACCTTCAAATGCCTTTTTAAGGTAAGGAATATCATCAAGATCAGGACTCTCATCTCCAATTTGGTCAAATGCCTGGGCAAGAGCAGAACCACCTAATCGCCGCTTTCCCTTTGACAAATCAATATGAAGTAAAATACCATCGTCTTCAAGTTTTAAATCCGGAGTCACGGTTTTTGTAATGTCGGGACAAGTAGCATAAACACTGATAACAAGATTTCCGGGAGCCTTGACAACTTCACTTCCAGAATGGGCTGCCATAGAAAGGCTGTCTTTTCCTCCATCAATAGCAATACCAAGTTCAATCATTGCTTCGGACAAAGATAAGGCGGCATCATACATGGCAGCACCTTCTCCATCGAGCTTGGCAGCATACATCCAATTGCCACTTGCCTTAACATCGGAAAGGGAAGTCACCTTTGCCCATACAAGATTTGTGAGTGCTTCTCCAACGGCCAACCGAGCCATCGCCTTTGGGTCTAACAAACCTTTGATTGGCTGTTCTCCAATGGCACATGCACCTCCAGTCACATCGGTAAAAGTCTGAGCAGTAACGGCTACATCAGCAAGGGGAATCTGCAAAGGACCGACAGTTTGTTGCTGTGCCACTAAACCGGTAACGCACCTATCCACCTTTGTTGTTAAGAAGCGTTTTGAACAGACGGACGGTAAACTCAATACCCTCTTTAGAGAATCTATTGCTGTAATCCCGGGGGCGATATCAAGTGGCTCACGCTCATAAACAACCCGATTAAATTCAAAAGATTTTTTAGGCATGTCGCCAAGGACCTTCTCAAGTTCAAGATCAACTGCAGGTGGAGGCGGAGGGAGTCCATTTGAGAGATTCTTCTGAGTTGCTAAACTATCAACCAACACAACTCGTCCATCGCCACTAATAGTTCCGATCACAGCCATCGAAACCTTCTCCCTTTTACATATTGATTTTAAGAGCTCGTGACTTTCAGGCTTCACCAAGATTGCATCTTGCTCCTGATACTCTGCGCCCCAAATCTCAAGAACAGACATTGTATGATCACCAACCACGATTAATCGCACATCTATCTCAGCACCCTTTGGATATATAATTTCCTTCACAACATTGCAGTTCCCACCAGCACCTTGATCATGAATACTGATAATTGGATTTTTATCCCCCATCTCAATACAGGTGCGAACAAGACGATAAAGCTTTTGCGCCATCTCGGCATCCCCACGTTGCACAGCGTTGAAATCAAGCTCTGCATCATTCTGTCCACTAACCATGCTTGAAGCTGCCCCGCCTCCCATTCCAATACGATAAGCCGGGCCACCAATTTTAACAACCAACATTCCGATGTCAGGCTCTCCCTTTGATATATGAAGGTGGTCAATCTGTCCAATACCTGCACTAAACATGATAGGCTTCAACCATTCCCGCCTATCCCCACTAGGAAGTCTCATTCCAAAAGTTCTACAAAAGCCTTGGATCAATGGCTCTCCGAATTTGTTCCCATAGTCAGATGCACCGTTACTCGCATCTATAAGAATCTGCAAAGGCGGTGCCAAATTCGACGGATAAGTAAAAGAAGGATCTTCCCACGGAGCATACAACCCTGCTGTGTTGAGATTCCCAACACAATAACCAGCTGTAGCTGCTTGGACAAACGAACCCCTTCCAGTTGCGTGTGTATCTCTAATGCGACCTCCGGCACCCGTCTCTGCACCGGGATAAGGTGCCACTGCACATGGAAAATTGTGCGTCTCGGCTGTAAATAAGATATCCATGTCACGCTCTGTCAAGTCCAATGGACATGATGATCCGGGCTGAACCGGTCGTAGAGGCTTTACTTGGAAACCTCTAATTGCACTTGAGTTATCCTTAAAGCCAATAACTGAGTTATTCGGATTTGCCTGTAAAGTGCTTTTCACAATTTGCATAAGAGTCCTATTCATAGGCTGTCCATCGATAAAAATCTTTCCAGTAAAAAACCAGTGCCTGCTGTGTTCACTGTTGGACTGAGCAATATCGAACAATTCCACGTTTGTTGGATTACGCTTAATGTCGTCTCTGAAAAGCTTGGTGTAGTATTCCAAATCCTGGTCATCAAACGCAAAACCCATCTCAAGATTAATTTCTTCCAATGCTTTTCGCCCCTTCTCCATGACAGGTATATAACGAAACTCCTCCGGAACAATACTAGTCTCAAAGGATGTTAGCTTCTGAATATAAACACATTCAGTCATCCTATCATGCACCATGGACGCAAATTCATTAATTTGATGCTCTTGTAATTCACCTGTAGTGTACAACAAATACCTCCTCGACCGCTCCAAACGATTAACTTCCGTCAAACCACAAGCTTGGCAAATTGAAACAGCATTAGCCGACCAGGCTGTAGTAAAGGATAACCTAGGACCAACCTCAACTATAACTTTCTCCAAACCCTCCTTAAATTTCTTCTCCAGAAAGCTTTCAGTTCCCAAATTCTCAGGCTCAAATGTTTCTGACAGAAGCCATTTAAGAACTGAAAATTTTCTGCTTGAAAGCTGTGAACCAATTCCAACATTAAAGCATTGCTCAGTTTGTAAGTCCACAATTTGATTAGAGATTTTTGCTTGAGCTTCCTTTAAAAGTTCGGCAGCTGCGCTTTCTTGAATAAACGGCACACGATACAAATGCAAAACTTCAACAGAAGGCTTCTCAACTAAGCCAGATTGTTGTTCTACTGAACTAGTAGCACCATCAGAAACAACAACTCTTGGATTTTCTTGAGCCTGACACCTCAAAGACAATGATTTTCGAGTTGAATCCAAAACCCAACTCCTATTACCCCAAAGCAAATGAGTTCTCTGTCTCTGTGGCTTCTTTACCAAAAATAATGTTTGTCTGCATGTACCCTAAAAACCAAATTCACAAACCCCATAAACAAAACTATTATTTTTCTTTTTACATAATAAACAAAATTGTATGATGCTAATTGAAACAGAAGGAGTAAAAATCAAACCTGAAGGAATTCAGATACCCCAATTTCACTAGCAGCTGCCATATACTCGATCAAGTATTGAAAAGCTCTGAAATAAGAGAGAGAGAGAGAGAGAGAGAGAGAGAGAGTAAGTAACAGAAAAAAAAAGTGTGGAAGTAGGGTGCAATGGAGAGAGAAGGATGTTGATAATTTTTTTATGTGCATGAGTAAAGTTCGAACCTTTATTGAAGTAGGAGTGGGTGCAGAGTGAACAGAGAATAACAGAAGCGAAGGTTGCACCTTGGTTTTTTCTGCAGAAACAAAAAACGGTTAGAAATCAAAGGTTGAGAAGAAAAAAGAGAGATAAATTCGTAAGATACCTTTAGAAGGGGCGGTGGAGGGCGATGTGAAACCGATGAGATGAACGGAGAAAGAGAGTTACGCGGCGGCGGCCACTGTGTCACACAGAGAGGCTGTGTTTAGTGTAAGAGAATGAAAAATGGGTAAACCTTCTCGACTTTCATTGCGTACAAAATCCGGTTCGGGCCGGGTCTAGTTACTCGGTTTTATTTTCTGAGCCCGACAACCAGACCGGTATCTTCGAATTTTAAGTATGTCTATTATATTTATTGTTTATTATTAAATTAAAAACTTTTTTTTTTTATCTAAATGATTGGCCTGAAATAATTAATGAGCCTCGAATATGAAGCGTTTGGTTCCCACTGGGAATAAGGAAATAACAATTAGAATCTTATTCTCAAATACTTTATTGAAAATGTATTTGGTTAATAATAGTAATACTGAGAATTATTACTTTAGTTCTTAAATTTAGAATCTTATTATTGACCAAATTATGAGAATTAATGAAATAGATAGTATGTAATTTAATATGGTAATAATATTTTATTTATAAAATTATATAATGGATTATAATTTATCGATGATTTATAATCTGATTTTTTTAATTAAATAAATTTTTTAAAAATGTTTTTTCTTCTATATTTCAAAAAGAGCTTGGCCTAAATTGAGCCAATGTACACTCGGCTGATTTAGTGCTAACTGCTAATATTTCTAACTTTTTCATTTTCATTGTTTTATATGTGTCACTGTGTGCAATCGTAATCCCTTCTTTAGTAGATGCTCTGAAACTTTTCCTTTTGTGGAATCTTAATCAAATACTTTTTTGTATCTTTTATTGAAAGAAAAATGAGAAAAATGGTATGAAATTTTACTCGTTTTTTTATTATAAAATATATCTTTGTTAGAATATTTTATGATTGATTTATAATTTTATATTTTTATTAGGGCTGAATTTTATTTTTATTATTATTATTGATTTATGATTGAGCTCATTTATTCTTATAGAATTAATATTAGTGTTGTGTATTAATTTATTATTTAATAATTTTGTGTTTTATTGAATTTTACGATGTATTGCATATATTAATAGTTTTCTATTTTATTTTTATTTTTAAAAATTAACCGATTCCAACGACTACTCACTACTCATTTAAATTATAATTTAATTAGACTTCAAATTTCAATCAAAAAATAAAATATACGAGTTAATATTTAGTTGAAAGTTTATTGTCGAAATCTTCCATATTATTGATTTTGGTGGGTTGATTCATTTTATCAACTCTAAGAAAAAATTTCATAAACATTTATAAAAATATTTGTAACCTAGTGTTCAATTGCGCCTATAAATTCATTAGTATTTTGTTTTTGTAAATATATCCAAACAATATACTTTTATAGAATAATAATAATAATAATATTTAATCATCAATGAAATATCATGAATGTCTTTAATTTTTTTTGACTAAAATTAATGTCTTTTCTAAAAAAAGTTAATCTTTATTATTATAAATAAAAGTCGTTAAGTTATTGAACAAACTTTTCCCTCCTAAAATTTAATCAACTCTGTAATTAACTTTTGCTAGTTAAAAATATGATTTAATTATTAATTTTAAATGTTTTTTTTATTGTTGTTGTATATTCACATTCTTCACATTATGCATTAACTTTTATATTAAAAAGTTGTTAAGTTTGAACATAAATATTTTTCACTCAAGTTACTGACATACTTGTATTTTGTTTTCATTCACTTTTTCGAGTAATTGCAAAATTGTATGTTTTTATTTATTTTACGTGTATATTGATATTGATTTTATTTGCTTTCCCGTCTCTTTTTCTTCTTAATTACATAATAGTATGTTCATTTTGATTGTTCTAATGCAATTTTGGATATATGTATTTTAATTTTCAATAATCTTTCTTTCTATAAATTTCAATAGTCATTTTTAAACTTTGAAAAGTAGTTTTTTATGTAATTATTATACTTTCAACACTCCTTTTTGTCTGACATTTTAATTTATTTTTAACAATTTTTACAAACAAAAAAAAATGAAATACAAACTCCTTCCTTGAGTCCATAATCAAAGTAGAGCCATTTCACTCGGGAGAGATTAAAATAAATAATTTAATTATTATTTTTTAAATTTGATGTTTAATATTAGATTCTTGGTAATTAAATTTTAATTTATTAATTCATGTGTTTACAATTTTTTTTCCAAGTATTCTTCAATATTCTCATTTATAATAATAATAATAATAATAATAATAATAATAATAATAATAAAGGACATTATCAAAATTTATGGCACTTTTAGCTCTTCCATGTATAAAAAAAGAATTTACACTTCTTTTACAGAGAAACAAAAATTTCACATTTTATTTGATATTATTCTCTTTTCTTATTACTGACTCAACATATTTATTTGACAATATATTTAATATATTTTAACTTTTGATTTATTACTTTCACTATGAATATATTATCATCCAACCTATATTTTTTTTCTCTAGTAAGAGATAGAACTTACAAGCATATGTCCAGTTTTTTGCATTAAGATAAACATCCTTCTCTGATTCTATATATATGCTAAAAATAATATGCATATTTTTTGTGTGTCTCTTCCTTTTATTTTCTTTTACAATATAAAGTTGTTGTCACACATAAACTAGATTTTTAATCAAAATTATTTATTCAAACAACAGTTGTTTCGAGGGGATAAATCTTTAACAATATAGCATACATATTGTGTTGTTGCGCTACTGTTGTACACATATGTTTATGTTATTGTTTGCAAAATATCACTTTAAATTTTACTTTGTTTCTTTGACTAAAACTCTAAATTTTATTGAATGTTAGTATTTTTTTTTTTTAAACAAAGTAGTTTTAGTTAATAGATTTTTGTAAAATACCTTTTGAAGAAAAAAAACTTCATATCCATATTATCCATATTATTGATTTAAAGTTCATCTAAATGATAAATGATGAAAAAGTCTTTCTAATGTATGAATTTTTTACCGTGCATTTTCGAAATACACTTGTCACTCTCCAAAATACAATAAAATATAATTTTATTTTTTTAAAATAAATTTTGAAATTGGTAGATTCAAAAGCTTTAAATGTTCAAAATTGATATTTTTGAAAGTTTTAAATTTTTTAAACTGATATTTTGGAAATCTCAAAGTTTTGAAATAACCAAGTATTTGAAATTTTTAAAATCTAATTTTTGAAATAATGATACATTTTGAAAATTTGAAAAGTTTCGAAAGTTTTGAAAATTTCAAAATCTTATAATGTTTAAAATTATGTTTAAAAAGTTTTATTTTTAAAACCACGTCTACGACGATGTAGATGAGGTGGATGGTTTGTTTCATTCATTCGTTGATATGATGTTCTGGGTGGAACTCTATCACTCCTACAAGCTCTAATTGTCCGATGACCTATGACAATAGTATGAAAAATATGAACATTTTCTATTTCGAAAATTTTAAATTCCTCGAATGTTTTGAAATTCTGAAAATATCACTTACTTTTTTATTACGAATATTTAAAAAGATTCAGAAGTTACAAAAACTTTTTTAAATTATCAAAAATAATAAATAAAAAAATGAAAGTTATTTTAATTGTTCGAAAGTTGAAGTAAGAAAATAATAGGTAAAAAAATTAAAAATTTTATAAATAATTAAAAAGATAAAATTATATTTTTCATATACCGTCAGGGTGGCAAATAGATGAGATGGCAAATAGACGAGAGTGAGTAGTAGAAAATTCATCATATCATATTGGGGCTTTTGAGAAAAAAAGAAGAAAGCTATGCCCAACACATGCTGATCCTAAGTATATAAAGCACTCTGTAAAACACTCATATGACGCTAATCCTAAGAAAAATTGTTTTCTCATTACTTTTTTTTGTCAAAAATCCATTTTTCTTATTTTGTTGACATATCAATATATTTTTATCTTCTTTTTGTCTGCATATTTTTATCTTTTATATATCAATATTTCCTTATTTTGTATGCTAAAAGCTGTCTAATATATATGCTAACCGATATTTAACATACATCTTGAAATTTTTTTGTTCTCTTTCCAAATAGGATAAAATGTTAAATGAATGAATTTTGGTTCCTAAAGTACTTCAATTGAAATCCAACATTGAGAATTGAACGACAAGTCAACAACTGTAATTATATTAACTTGGCATCAAAAATCTCATTTACAAAACAAAACTTGTCCTTAATTATGTCAAACACCTAAGTACATCTCAAACATAAGAAAAATTAAACAATGTGCAATGAGACTAAATGGACATAGAAATAGCTTTCTCAAGATTCCTAAAAGCTTTCTCATATCGTAAGAATCCTATAAACCAAAATTCAGAATCATCCTTAGTAACAATTTCTATATACTTTTGTTTTTTCTCATTCACATTCTGCCCTTCATTGACTTCTTTTATCTTCCCAATTGGTATCATAACCTGCATAACAATAACATGCTCCTAGTTAATTAAATCCTTGATATCATAATAATTAATATCAACTACAAAATTTATAAATTATTTAATGTGAGACTCTTAATAAATTACCTTATAAGGTACTTTAACCGATTCTTCGGCTTCAGGAGAAGAATAGCTTATTGGTCTTTCACTACAAAATGTAACCTTTTTGGTGGAAATAAAGAGAACTCCAGCAATAGGACCAGCTGTTGTGTATAAATAGCATTGTGAAGCTTTCAACAATTTCTCTCCTTCTTGCATACCAAAAACATGCTTGAAAATGTTTCCTCTTCCACCTTCTTGTATTATCCTTGCACCCAAACTCATCTTACTCTTTAGAGTCTCAGTTAGTTTAGGACCCAATTTTACTGCAATACCATATTTCACATTTTGTAAAATGTATCTAAAAATATTTCAAGTGAGAAAATATGATGAAAAACAAAAATCTAATTTTGTCACTAAATTCTATGACTAGAGAATTGAGAATATAATTCCTTTTTTTGTCTCTAACTTTAGTTGTCAATTCAAGTTTTGTTGATGTATTTTACAACTTATTTTTGAAAATAACAACTTTTAAAAAAAAAATTGTTTGAGAGCTATTTTAATATATCTGCATAAAATTCAATTTTTATTACTAGTTAATTTTGAAAAAATAATAATTTTATTACGGTGAGTAACCACAACAACTTCGTTTTTCTAAACAAATCTGAAACATACTTAAAAATAAAATAAAAATTATCGAACAAATTTAAAAGTCACTTTTTTATAACTTGTAATAAACGGGTGTTTAATGTGTTAATTTAAGAAAAATGTTTGAAAAATTGACTTACCATGTTGATGAATGCTACATGCAAAACTGCAGTTTTTCCTTGTTGTTGCTCTTTTCTTGTCTTCCATGTTTGGATTTGCAGTTTCTTTACTTTCAATTGCCTCAGCTGAATTCATGAATAGATGGAAATTTCTTATGTTCTTCAAAAGATACTTGCAAACAGCTGTCGAAGGAAAAGTTAGAAGATAGAGATGCTTATTCCAATAAGCTTATTGTTGATTTAATTTATTCCATTGGCCAACGCGCTTTTTTTATTTTAGATTATTCTATTTATAAAAGGACAAATTTAACTTGGTCAAAAATCATAGTAATAAATTTTGGATTTAAATGTGTGTGCGTGGAAGCTGCTTTTTAAAGTCAAAAAAGGTTGGCTACTTTCTGTATTTGAATTTGATGTGTGTTTAGGTTGTTTCACAACTGGTCTATCAAAAGACAAATGTCATCTCTCTTTCAATTCGAAGTTAAAGATTTAATATTGTATTTTACATCATCCAAATTTAAAATCTAAGAAAAATAATATATGTAGAGTTGAATAAACGAATACATCACCTTTCTTGAGTTAAAAAATTAAAAGAAAATTTTATATTTACCATTCCTTTATTTATCCCTCCTCAAAATATAAACGAAAAGAACAAAATATTCTATATATATTAAAAGTGATTATTATTATTTTTTTATTTTAACATGGAACATATATAAGTGAGTGTTAAAAAAAAATTATTTTTTTTTTTAAGTTTTCCAGTACAGAATATTATTTTTGAAAATTATTTTGTAAGTTTTCTTGAACTATTGAGAAATTATTTTAAGTTTTTCGAAAAAAATACACAACCGATAAGTTACTAAAAAAATTTATTCAAGTTTTTCGGTACTTAATTGATTTTTTTAATATTTTATAAATTAATTTTTTTTTATTTAAATTTTCTTTATTATATTAGTATGTACTTAATTCATTTGATTTTAATCAATTTTTTTTTTCAATGAGTAGGATTAGAGGTAGAGACCATAAAATTATAAGAAGAATACATACTTTGAATCTTGATCCAATAATATCTTGTTGAATGCAACTATATATGGTGTATTAATTATTTAATGGTGTATTAATTATTTAAAAAAATTTATGGTGTATTAATTATTAATTATTATGATGTATTAATTATTTAAAAAAATTTATAATGTATTAATTATTATTTATGATGTATAAAAAAAATGGTGTATATCGGAAAACTTGTTTATTAAGTTTTTCAAAAACACCTTACCAGAAAAGTTGAATAAAGTTTCTGATAATACATTTTTCTTTTGTACTAGAAATATTTTTTTGAATTTTCCGATAAATATCTTTTGTAAAAAAAATTCCGAAAGCACTTTATGTACCAAAATTTTTCTAAATAATTTTTTGAAGTTACCAAAAAAACTTTTAAATATTTGTAAATCTTTATTACTTCAAAAATAATGAAATGGCAAAAAAAAAAATTAAAATTGATAAAATAGTTATAAAAAAAAAAAAGAAGAAGATATTTTTAGCATTTTCATAAATTGTGAGGTATAAGTATAAACACGGGGTATAAGATAAATTTTTCAAATAAAAATGAATCCTAAAGTGGATTGTTACATATATGTGTGGCCCGATTCATTTTATAATGGGCTACAAATATTAATTATGCGATAATTCTACTATGTATCTCCACATTTAAACATGTCATCTCCAATCAACTGACAAAATAAAATTTTGCCATTTTAATCATTTATAAAACCTTCAATATTTTTAACTTCTCATTTTTTTCACCTTTCTTTGTAAAATTTTCGAAACTTTCAAATAATTCAAAACGTGAAAAATAGAAAAATTTCGAAACTTTCTATATTTATAAACTTTTGAAACTTCTTAGAACCTTTCTAAATTTTTGAAATGTAATTCTTATTTTAAAAATATTTATATTTGGAAACTTTTGAAATTTTCTAAAATTTCGAAATGTAATCCTTGTTTTGAAAATTTGAAACTTTCGAAATTATAATTTTTAAAACTTATTATAAATGATTTAAAGAGTAAAATTGTCTTTTCATGTGTCTTAGGTGACAAATTTAGATATGAGAGTACATGATTGAATCCTTTAATTCTGATATCAACTACTGTAATGAAAATTAATAGGTTGGTCTGACATCTTTTTAAAAAGAATACTATTATTGATAAAAACAAATTCAATATGTTTTTTTATAATAAAAGATATATATATTTCAAACATATGTATTTGGGTTAACGTATGCAAATATATTTTTGAGTAAATTTTATTTTATAAACTATTTTTAATTAAAATTAAGGTTTATCTAATGTTATTTATATTTGGATTTTTTTTTATAAACGTCATTTTATAAAATAAAATTTGTTTGAATTATATAATTAAATATATTTTTAAATGTGTATTTATTAAAAAGAGTATATATCTTATAATGTAAATTTTGCAGTTAGTAACAAAATGAGTGGGAATTTTTTTTATACCGCTAAACGTGAAATAAACAATTTAAAAGCATAATCTATTTTACTTTTGACTAAAAATAGATTTGGAACAAAATTAACTTTGTAGAATTAATTTTTAAGAAAATCCAAACATAATGTCAACCCACATTTCTATCATAAAGTTATATTTAAAGTGGTAAATGAAAAACCAAACATATTCTAAAGTGTAAGATAGATAACATCCTAATAAAAGTGGCAATTATTCCAGCACGTATAACGAACCCTTAAATCTTTAGGTGTTTTTACCCTTTGATTTAGTGATTTTAATTTTTTTAAGTGAATTGACCTGGCTAGAGAAATTAAGATGGATAATTTTTTTTTAGTGACTAGAAAAAAAAATAAAGAAAATTAATTTGTTTTTAAAGAAGAAAATTACTTTAATTTTTTTTATAAAAAAATACGTGGATCCTATATTCAGAGACTAGTAATCTAGCATAACTTTATTTTTATAATGAACTAAATGAGTTTAGTCGGAATTTTAAATTGTCTTTTTAGTGCTCGATTTGCTGATTCCAATTTATTTTGACAATTCTATCTTCTAACACTATTATAAGCAAAAAATCATCATTATTTTGATTAAAAAACCTACATCATATGTTGGATGCATAATGCAACTCTTTTGATATTTGTATTGTTTTCAAAAATATAAACAATTATATATTTCAAAAGAGTCTCTTATCTTTTTGTTTATAAATAAAACTAAACAAATTTGTGTATTGATCTCCTTTACTAGTAGTCCAATGCCCCGCTTGTGAGAACCACTCACAATTTTCATGGTGCACTTTTACGATTGTTGCATTGTGTAGCTACAATAATTCCACAAATTTAAAAAAATAAAAATAAAAATATTTTACCACAGTTGTGGTTCTACAAATTTAAACAAAATTTATAAAATAATAAACCCTAGTTTTGTTACATTTTCCTCGGTCACTTATTCAGTGAAAATATTAGATTGGTGATGTATTATACGAACATAGAGTTTGTACTATTTATTACTTATGTGAGTAATATATCTATTATTGCGGGAAGAGGCAATGTCACAGCTTTTGGGAAGGGTAATTAAAGGCTAATATGTCTCTTTTAATAGGATCAATATTATTTACAAATAGGTTTGTTTGACTAGATCCAACTTAACGCTATTTATTTTCATAAGCCACAACTTCCTTCATGTCTTTGGATGAACATGAAGTTAGGGAACAAAGCAAGATGCAAAATATAGCATTAATCAAACCACACCTTCCTTTTTTGTCTATACCTATTATTCATTTTATCCATTTTTCTTCATAATCAATTTTGTCACATTCTTTCACTCTGCTTCATACTTACCGTCTCTGGTATGTCAACAATATTTACATTTCTTTAACTTATTTCTTGTTATATCATCACATTATATGTTATCTCTTCGTTCTTTTGTAATTTGTATTTGTGTTGTTGTTGATTTTAAAATGTAACATGCGTAGATAGATATAATTCAAATACAATTTCAGTTATTTGAGGAAGATTACATTCAAAGAGTAGAATATTTAATATAAATTTCAATAATAAAAAAAAAAATCTTTTACATTTATCCTAAATTTACTTGTAATATAACATTACTATGTAAAATAAGTGTAACAATAGTTTAAAGATCAACTTAAGAATAAAATAGACTTTATACGGTCAATTTTATGGTGCAGCCGACTTTATGCTATAATTTGTTGCATCATAAAATCAATTAGAGGAGATTCAACTTATGCAATAGAATAGAGAGAAAAAAAATCGAATAATTGTTACTATAACTTTGTTCTTTCATTTCACCTATATCAAACTATTTCAATAATTTTTTAGGCAGATAGCGTAATATGGTTAGGGATTTATTGCCATCATGATAACAAA
The DNA here is from genome assembly GCA_037974835.1 of Cicer judaicum. Lineage (NCBI taxonomy): Eukaryota > Viridiplantae > Streptophyta > Magnoliopsida > Fabales > Fabaceae > Cicer > Cicer judaicum. Next base: position 2,600,993 of record JBBPBS010000633.1, on the reverse strand, counting down.
TATGTGTGTTTGTGTGCTAATCTTTCAACTAACTAGTCTTAGCAGAATATGTATTTTGTTACAGAATGAATAATGTGTTAGCAGCTTAAGCAATCGGAAACTAATGATAACATAAACTAATATGATTATTTTATTTGAAAAGTTGTGATCAGAGGTAAAAACTTAGAGAAAATGCCCAAGGATTACAATGGATCACCAAAGCATTATAGTCAACTTGAATCAAAGAGAAATAGACTAACATGGATTTTAGGTGTAAGTGGGCTATGTATTTTATCCTATGTAATGGGTGCATGGAAAAATACACCAACACCTATTAACCAATCTGAGGCATACTCAAAAGTTGATTGTAACATTGGATCAACTCAATCAAACAAAGGTTCTTCCTCAAATTTAGATTTTGCAAGTCATCATTCACTTGAGATAAACAATCAAGGAGGGTTACAAGAATTTCCACCATGTGACATGACATATAGTGAATACACACCATGTCAAGATCCAACTAGAGGTAGAAAATTTGATAGAAACATGTTGAAATATAGGGAGAGACATTGTCCTACAAAAGAAGAGCTTTTGTTTTGTCTTGTACCTGCTCCACCTAAGTATAAGACACCTTTTAAATGGCCACAAAGTAGAGATTATGCTTGGTATGATAATATTCCACACAAGGAACTTAGTATTGAAAAAGCTATTCAAAATTGGATTCAAGTTGAAGGTGATAGATTTAGATTCCCTGGTGGTGGTACTATGTTTCCTCGTGGAGCTGATGCTTATATTGATGATATTAATGAGCTTATTCCTCTTACTAGTGGTAATATCAGAACTGCAATTGATACAGGCTGTGGTGTAAGTTTATCTTTATACTCTATCTTCATTTATATAAATATATGTATGTTTCAATGTTTTTTTAAAACTTAATCGTAGTTTTAATTTCTCTATTTTTATTTGCTGACGTAAAATCATTTCCGTTGATTTTTAATATGTCGCGTCAATATAAAACTTGTCACATTAGTACTTTTTGATTGAAAATTTCGAGTGTGGGACAAAAAAATTGAATTTTGAAATGAGGACTAATTTCATGAGCGAGTAAAAATTGAAGATGAAAATTTCAATTAAATTGTGTTTTATCTATTGTAATATTGCATTTTGAAGTATGTATAAGAGAAAAAACTTGCCTTAATTGGTGACTTGTTTTAGTATATGTTGCTAACAGTGTATATACCTTATTGTGCATATAATTATTTATAAAGGTAGCAAGTTGGGGTGCTTATCTTTTGAAAAGGGACATCATAGCAATGTCATTTGCACCAAGAGATACACATGAAGCTCAGGTTCAATTTGCATTGGAGAGAGGTGTTCCTGCTATGATTGGCATCATGGCTTCACAGAGGCTTCCTTATCCAGCTAGGGCATTTGATATGGCTCATTGTTCTCGCTGCCTCATACCATGGAACAAATATGGTTGTTATTCACACTTCTCCTACTATTTTTGTTGGCTATACAATTTGGAAAATTTATGACATCAGTGTTTTGAAATTAAAAGACAATTCATTATACAAGTAGTAAATTAAGTAAATACATAATTAAGGCATTAATCATTCTTTCAATGTCGATATATACACAAATTTGTTCTTGAAATTGTAAGTGTCAGTTACAAAGTCTCTAATTTTTGCGAATGAGTTAATTAGTGGAATTATAAAATGTCATTCACAATAGTTCATCCATTAACTTTTACCATTACACTGTAAAGTGACACATTAACTGAATATATGATCCCTTCATGTTGATTTTACATTAAAGTCACTGCATCAAGGACTAATTTACTTATGAAATAAAGATTTTTTATGGTCTGATTCGTCAATAATTAGTCTATGCACATTTACAATTACTAACAAAGTTGTCTCTATATGACCAAAATTTCATAGAAAATTTAGTCCTTAATAGATTATCATTGACTTGGAATCAACATGAAATGCAATATGTCGGTTAAGATGTCATGTCATAGTCTTTAACATTATAAGTTAACAGAAGAATCATTTTGAAATTTCAAAAATGTATTTACCATTTCCTAAAAATCATAGACTATTTTAACCGATATTACAATTTTCAATAAAAACTAATAATAAAAGATTTGCAGTTTTGCTAGTTGTTAATAAAGACTCTAAATTCCATGTCACAGATGGAATGTATTTGATTGAAGTGGATAGAGTTCTAAGGCCAGGTGGCTATTGGATTCTATCTGGCCCACCTATTAGATGGAAGAAATACTGGAGGGGTTGGGAAAGGACACAAGAGGATTTGAAGCAAGAGCAAGATTCAATTGAGGAAGTTGCCAAAAGCATATGTTGGAAGAAAGTTGTTGAAAAAGATGACCTTTCCATTTGGCAAAAGCCTAAAAATCACATTGAATGTGCACAAACTAAACAAGTTTATAAAACACCACACATTTGCCAGTCTGATAATCCTGACATGGCTTGGTAAGTATTTTTTTTATATTATTTCTACTAAGGATAAAACTCAGTTAGAGAGCTTGTAGTTCTGTTACTCACACAGAGACACTTTTTTAGCATTAAACAAATGCATGATGCATTCTTTTGAGATACAAAATTGTATATTTTAAGTGCTGTAATTGTAGGAACAATTTGGCTTAGGGAAAAAAAAATTATTCCTCTAAATCTAATGGTCCCTACAGCTGCAGCACCATACTATAGATGTAGAGAATTCAGTTTTGACAAATTTAATATATTTAGGGAGGAACAAGAGGCACATAACTTAAGGAGTTGTACTTAAGTTTGTCCTAAATTCATTTTCCTCTCTCTTATATACCAAAAACGTAATAATTATGAGAAAGTAACACATTTTTGGCAAATTTTTAAGTGATTCTGATATCATTTTATTTGTTTCATTTGCATTTAAAAAAGGTACCAAAATATGGAAAAGTGCATAACACCATTACCAGAAGTTAGCAGCTCAAGCAAAGTAGCTGGAGGGGAACTAGAAAAATGGCCAAAACGTGCATTTACAGTGCCTCCAAGAATTAGTAGTGGTTCAATACCAAACATCAATGCAGAGAAATTTCAAAAGGATAATGAATTATGGAAGGATAGGATGGCACATTACAAGCATATTACACCTATTGGTCAAGGAAGATATAGAAACATTATTGATATGAATGCTTATCTTGGTGGATTTGCAGCAGCCTTATTGAAATATCCAGTTTGGGTTATGAATGTTGTTCCTTCAAATTCAGCTCATGACACTTTGGGTGCTATTTATGAACGAGGTTTCATTGGTACTTATCATGATTGGTGTGAAGCTTTCTCAACTTATCCAAGAACATATGATCTCATTCATGCAGGTGGTGTTTTTGGCATGTACCAAGATAGGTGAGTATTTCCACATTACATCTAACTCTTTAGCTTTAGTCATTTTGTATTATGATCAATGATTCATCGGTTTAGTCCATAATATTGTATCTGAAGTGCAGTATACTCCTTTAAATCAATGAAATATCAAAATGGTTCTTTAAAGTTTGAAATTGAAAATTCTGGATCACATTAATTTTTATGAGTCTGTCAATTTTGTTCTTAAAATTGTCTCGAATGAACTAATGTGATCAAATGGATCATTTTTAAATTTTGTAAATGAATTTAAATGATATGGATAGGCAGCATCCCATTTTTATAAGGATATTTTAAAGTTATGTGACATAGAAAAATAGTATTTTTTTTTTCTTTCGATGTCAGAATAAAATTAACTTACACCAAATAATATATTGGTAGTATAATTTATTTATTTTTTTGACAAGGAACTCTTTATTAATTTTAATGGCCATATTGTCTGAACTTACAATTTTGGTGACTTAATTGATATAATTGTATATTATATGTTTTTGACTTGGTTAATTATTATGTGTGGAAGGTGCAACATTACTGTTATACTATTGGAGATGGACAGAATCTTGAGGCCAGAAGGTACTGTGGTATTCAGAGAAGGAGTAGAGCTTCTCACAAAGATTAAAAGCGTTACTGATGCAATGAAATGGAAGAGCAACATAATGGATCATGAAAATGGACCCTTTAACCCAGAAAAGATTCTTGTTGCTGAGAAAACATACTGGACTGGTGAAGCTAAAGATAACCATAACTAGTAAATAGGTTTTTTGTTTATTTATTGCAACTTTCTGTTTCTATTGTAATTTTTTTCCCTCTTAGAGTTTAATTTTTTTCAGATGTTTTGTTTCATTAACTCTACATTTCTATCTTACTGCCTAATTTTGTATTTTAAAGGTAAGGACTTTATTGATGAATCGTATCTATGTTAATTTTATTACTTCAGATAAAAAGATACCATAATTCTGTGAAACTGTTGTTATAAATTATACTTAATTTGTCTGCATCTATTAATAAATTTAATATACTTAGCGATTGTGTAAATTATTAAAAAAAGATGGAGATGTTTAGATTTAGAATGTAAATGTACATTTAAAATCTATTAAGTAACCAACAGCGCCACAACAATTAATGTTTGATTGAAAATACACTAGATCTCGAATTTAAAAAAAATGCAATGCTACTAAAAGAAACTAATAAATAGAGCACTTGTTCAAATTAATTTGATTCTGCCATAGTGAAAATTAATTTTACATAAATTTTGTTTCAAATTAATTGTTTTCTCCAAAAAATGAAACCAAATATAATCTGAAAATGTATATAGATTGGTATCGGCAGTTGAACACCTTGAAGTTATGCGATGATGTAATCTATCTGCATGGATAAAATCATAAATACCATATAGCTTTTGTTGCTGATACTAAACATAACACTACATTTTCCCTGACATTATTGTGAACCAATCACAACCCCTTTCAGCCTAATATACCTTTAGTTAAGAATTAAGATTTTACTTTTGTAATTTTAGGCTGTGATCAAATTTTGATAAAATTCTTTTCCTATCCGATGAACCAACAACTCCGGGAGAATGTCAATCCCCGGCAGGGTAATTTTAGTGCAACCCACCTTCATACACAACAACAAATTTCGACAATGATGTTAAATCCATCTTGCCCTCAGAAGCTATACATAACTGTAATACATGCAAGTATAACATACATCATCTCTTTACTAATTCAAAAGACGTTCAGTAAACAGAAACCAAATAAATAAAAGGTCTTCAGACAATATTTTCATTTTTCCTTCAGAAGAAAGAAATAAAACACACAAAATAAACAAAGCTATTATATAGTCAGAGTCTCATCTTGCCCCCATATTTTCCAGTCTATGTTTTATAACTTTCTTTTTTTCATATGCTTTTAACAGGATCATCACTCTGCAGTCATTGGTTGAGTTATGCAACACCTGAACCTGGCCTTCCGAACTGTTGTAATAACCTCGATCTCGGCATTTTCAAGCATAGCTACAATTTCAGTAAATGGTGGCCTGACATCAGGGTTGGGATCCCAGCATCTTGTCATGATCTCACGGAGAATAGGCAAACATTCATTGGGCAAGATTGGACGAACATTTCTGTTGACAACTGCAAATGCTGCCTGTACTGCTGTCATGTTCTGAAACGGAAGCATACCTGTGATAAGTTCCCACAGGACAATCCCAAAGCTATATACATCCACCTTCTGTGTGTAAGGCCTATGTTGGATCATCTCTCTGCACAGATCAGTAAATAACATCTTAATACATGAAAACAATCTTTTAGAAAACATTAATTAGTTAAAGCCAGTTATGAATTTCAGCATTTTAAAAAGTTAGATCTAATTAGCTAATAAATATGATAAATCATCAAGTGGATTTTACAGTTAATAAAACAAGCCGCCCGTATATATTTAATCATGTGTACTAAAATTAATTGCATAAATATCTGCACAGTTAGAGTACCAACTTAATCAAGAAAGCCAATGTCGTCTTTCATTAACTAGAAGAATAGTATTACAATAAAATAAGAAAAACATGGAAACAAAATGTCATTAAAAGAAAGCCCCTAAAAAAAGGTAAAAAACAAAATAATTTAAACTAAAGAGCATTACAATTACTCTAAGTGCCTAACAAGGAAATTTACTAACTGTTGCTCCTTTGAAGAGCACCAAATAGAATCGATTAAATCAATCCTAACTATGCATATGTTAGATAGCATTGGTACAACAAAATTGGGGAAAAAATGCACCAAACCTAATGACAGTTTTTTGTTCTAATTTTTTAAATGCAACAAGTTGTGTTCATGTTATAACTCAACTACCAAGGGCTATCAAGGGTACAAAGTTACACACAAAAATCCAGCCTTTTCCTTCAAACATACAAAAAAAACATAGAATGGCGTACATAAAGCTAACCATGAAAACATTTTTCTTTTCTTACTCCTGCAAATCCTGTGGGCTAGCCCAAGATTCACCAAGAGTTGACAAAATTATCACAAAACGGTTCCAAGTTTCAAAAAAGAAAAAGAATCCACCTCCTTCCACCAAATCTCCAGAAAAAGAATCATTGTTATTGTAACTCATGGGTCTTCTAATTTTCTGCTATAACCCATCAAGGTCACTATAAAGAAACTAAATAATGATCCCAATTTTTAACAAAATAGAGCACAAAATAATTACTAAAACTATGTCTGTTAAAATCATCAATTATAAATCATTATCAAAACAGTATATCATCCCATGATCAATCAGGGTGTTCGCATTTCATAATGCGACTATGATATTGCAGGCTGTACACTGAGAGGCTTGAGCCCAAGGTCAATGCATGAAGCATCCACCATTGTGAGGTCTGGGGAGGGTCCAATGTATATAGCCATATGGTATGCCTATAACTGAGCGAATATTGCAAAGAGTATATCCCGTGACCACCAGATCACAGGGAAGCATCTTCAAAGGTCTGTACACAACAATTGCATTACAGATACAAGCACAGAGTGAAATTATGATAATCAGGTTCAGATCCATAGGACAGCAGTCACCAAACCAAAAAAGAATACAGCACAAGTACTATTTCAGCAGTGTATGGCATTTCTGTTTGCAATCACAGACAACTAATTATGAATAAAGAAATCATGATGTTGACCCTAGGGGGAAAAGGATCCATAGTTTGTTGGAAGCATCCAAAATTATAGCTAACTTTCCTTCAATAAATGTATTTTTTTTGGGAAAGTTAATGATAATTAAGAACTTGTCCAAAACAAAATTTTAGAAACATGAAGCGAAAGCGCATATTAAATCAATATCAAATGAGACAGAAAGCTAAATAATCTTACGGAGCCATCCAACGGTATGTTCCAGTCTCAGGGGTCATTCCTTCAGTTTGCACCTCAATCCGGGCGACTCCAAAGTCAGCAATTTTGATTGACTTGTCACCAAAAATCAAAAGGTTGTCAGATTTCAAGTCCCTATGGATCAATCCCAGACCATGAACATATGCCATGCCTCTTGCAACATCCAAGGCTTGTTTGACAGCTAGTTTGAGAGGAACTGATCGGTTTTGGCGCTTGGTTAAGAACTGCCGAACTGATCCACCTTTAGCATACTCTGTAACAATGCACCACACCATAGGCTTACGACATGCACCTATGAAACGAACTATGTTGGGATGCTTCAGTGTAGCAAGCATCATGACCTCCTGCTGAAATTGTTGTTCCATCAACTGAGCCTTCGCTGTATCATTTTCAGGCCTCTCCAAGATTTTGATGGCAACATCCTCCCCATTGTAAGTACCTCTGTAGAGTTTCCCAAAAGCTCCTTGAGCAAAAGCCTCGCCCATATTTAGCTTCCTCAAATCAATTGTCCACTCATCAAAATTTTCAAGCCCCTCAGTAGGAGAATTATTGTCCATCAGAGCTTGAGCTAAAGCATCGTCACTCAATGCATGTGTGACTCTTCCACGACGATTGACGCTGTGTGCAACAGAGTAGTTATCATTAGCACGCCTCTTCAACCCTTGGTGGTCCAACATGCGGGTATGGGAATCATTGGACCCAACACTGCTGTTATCAATAGACATTGCAACTGATCCTCCACCATTGCTTGTTTGCAAGCTACCAACACTGTCGATTGACATATTGGTACCCTCACCTAGCTTGTGGTAAAAGCCTTGGGAGAAATCATAAAAGTTGTTATTATGTTTGTTGAGATCTATTGGGAACTTTGCACCGCCTTCCAACATTTTTTCACACAGAAAAAGCAAAGTCTTCAAAACTTTGCTATTTCTTCAGCATCAGAGATTGTAAATTAAACCACCTGGAAAAAACCATGGAACCAAAACAAAACAGTAAAATATGTCAGCATTTAATTTTATAAATTTCAATTACAGAAACAAAGGTAACAGACATCACTCAAACAAACATATGGGTGAAACTTGAGAGCTTCCATCAACAATACTTGTGTATGACAAAACACACACACATATAGTTGGTCTAGACTCAAGTCAATATCACTAACAAAAACCGATTCTATCATCCAAAATCATCCATCTGTTTTTCTTAAAAGTGAGAATCAAATGCATATGACACACGCTGTTGGAAGAAAAAAAAAAGGAAAAACGATGAAAAAAAAAACAACTCAAAATTAACTTGTTGTACTAAATCCTCAGAGTGAAATAACTAGGAATGAATGCAAATCAACATATAATAAGAAAATAAAAATTTAAAATAGTTTAAAATTAAAATAAAAAAAATCAAACTAAAATCATTGATTAGAGGTCAAAAGCTCCAGTTGCAACAAATCCCTCATATCAAATGCAAAACAAGCAAAATTGAAAGAGAATTTACCAAATTGAAGAGAGCATAATACAAATGAACTTCAGAATTAAAAAATATAAATAAAATAAAATAAAAAATTGAAAGACCTTATACGAGCTAGTGAATCAAATCTGAAGCGTAAATTGAAAAACTGGTTACTGATCTTAAAGAAAAAGAATAAAAAAAAGCAGTGAAAAACTGATGGAACCCTAAAATCTGAAAAGTGAGTGAATAAGAAGTATGAAGTACCTGAAGGAAGAGGGATTTGACTTAACAATAGAAGTTCCGATGAACGAGAGATTTAAAGGAAGAAGGTGAGAGAAGATCGAAGAAGAGAAAGAGAAATGGACAAGATTGAGTTCTTCTTCCCGTACCGAGAAAGCCACACAACAAAGAAAGAAAAAAAAATAAGAGCACAACAAAAAATGAAAACGGATGACTTTCTTTTTTCGTTTTTATTTCTCTTTCTTAATATTTAATATATATATATATATATATATATATTTTATGAGTTTATAAATTATTTTACATTCACAATCAACATGGATTGCTGTGTAGTTATTTTATGATTTATGATGACAACTACAATTACGTAATAAAAAGATAAATTTTATAAAAAAAAGTAACCTGCAAATAATAAAAATAATTTATTTGTCTTTAGTATAAAATAATTTACATCACTGTTAAACTCAAAATTAATAGTCACTGATTCTCCGTGAAAATTTTGTTTACAAAAATAAATTATTTTTTATGCCTAGTCGCTACTCACCGGTCTCTTTCTTTCTTCAACTTCTAACATTCTAAAGTCTTCATTTGCTTATTTTTCTTCACTCTTTTTTTTTATATTAATTAAAAAATAAAAATAGTGTTTTTATTTATTTTTTCCGTATTTTAAACACTCTTCACGACATACTCGAGTTGGGTTTAGAGATAGAGAAAGTAGTGTACGCGTACTCACGCTTTTTTTTTTGCGTTCCCGGTTTCTACGCTGTGTTTCTAACGTTTTCTTTTACTTTTGTTTTTGTTTTGAAACCTACCATGACATTATGCTATCGTCACCGTTCGTTTCTGCTCTTGCGTAATGCGTACCCTATCCTAAGCTATCTTTACCGTTCATCTGTGTTCCTTTTTTGCTAAATATACGGTACCTTAGACTGGGCTATCGTCACCGTTCATCTGTTCTATTGCTTTTTACATAAAATCTGACAAAAACGCTAATTCTGATCTGTGTTTTTTAATGTGTCCATCCACACTTTTTCTAATGTGCTTTTATTTTTTTATTACGTTTTTCTTACTCTATTTTGATTACGTTATTACCACGAAAATACATTTGCATTTGTATGGGTCGCATATCACTAATTAAAGTTTTTTTATTAAATAAAATTTACATAACTAATTAAAAATAGTATTTATAAAATATTAACAAATTTAATCTTTATAAAAAAAATTCTTTTAAAAAAATTTAATTTTATATTTATATTTTTAAGTTAATTTATGTGTACCTTTTATATATATTTTAAATTATATTTAAAATATTATAAAAATCTCTCATATAAAAATTTATAATTTTTTTAAGAAAAAATTAAATAAAAATTATTTTTTGAAGCACCGAACACTTATAAAATCATAATTAATTCAATCTACGTCCTAAAATTCTAAATCTTTGTGAAATATATGTT
>JBBPBS010000633.1:2564101-2590272 GCA_037974835.1 Cicer judaicum | reverse complement strand
TTTTAAATAAAATATTACATTAACATATATTCTCATTTATCCTTGAAACGTATTACATCAATGTATTAATGCAGATATATATTAGCATATAGTAAAATCAAATTTTTTATTAATAAAAAGTGATGATATTTGTTCATATAAATTGGTTAAAATTTAAAATGATAAATTTACAAATAAACTTATAAAATATATGTTAATAACACAAAATAATAATTTACTACAAAACGACAATATATCTATAAATATAACAAAATTTAAGTATATGTATTTGGATCTATAACATTGATGATATCAAAGTAATTAATTTAAATTTGTAATTGATCATAGTTATTTTATCCATATAAATCAAACGAACATTGCATCAAAATAAAACACCAAAAAATGTTACACTTGAACCACGATGAAATCGCATAAGAAAAAATTAAATGTGTTAAATCTACTTATTTATATAAAATAAAATAAAAACTTCTCAAAATGATGATTTCATAACACGAAATTCTTCTAAATTATTCATCTCAAATAGATGAAGAAAAATAGACCTATAATTTTATTGAGAACAACAACAATATTTATTTAAAATAAAACATTTGCTAAAATTATAAATATTTGTTTTATGAATGGTTTGTATCAAAAATTAAAACTAGTGTATTGTGATTTCATCAAAATTTTATTTAGTATATATTTAAGATACACACTACCGATAAAAAAAATTTGTTTAGATAAACTAATAAAATATATATTTATCTTTTAATTAATTAATTTATAAAATATTTTTTTTAATTAAATAATTGGAATATTATTTATTTTCAAAATTTATTTCAAACGATATCCAAATGACACATAAAAATAAATATATTTTTACATTTTTAAATGGGAGAGATGAAAGATGAGGTAATAGGAGAGTGACGCGAGAAGAAAGATATATTATAATATTGGAAATTGTGAGAGATATTGGAAATTGTGAAACGTATATGTAATAATGAGCTATGTGTATTTTTAATAGGAGACAATTATCTGTCTACCTTCAAATAAATTGACAGTACAAAATTAGGAGAAGGCTAATTTAAAACTTCAACGGTGTATTGGAGGCTTAAGTTGTTTTTTTCTAATAGAATTAAAATCTAAACACATTAAATTAATTAATTTGATATTTTAATTATATTGACACTTCAAATTAATTAATTATTAATTACAGCATTTTAAAATATAATTAAAATAAAATAGAATTAATTTTTTTTGAGAGGGTTATACCAAAACCTAAGAAAACAATTTAAATGGATATAGTTATTGTCTCGTTAAAAAATTTACTAAAAAATTCAATTTGAATAAAATCATCAAATAAAATGCACTATTATGGACATTTACAAAATCAGTATTCAAAATATTAATATTATTTTTATTATAAATATTAAAAAAAGTATTTTACAAATGATTGTTAATAATGTGAATATTTAAAATTAATAGTACATACTAGATAGATTTATGGTGTGAAATTTATTAAAAGATAAGTTATCAAACTACATTAGTCTAATATATTTTTCACTATAAAAAGACAAGTTATGTTCAAATTAGTGTAATGCATCTATTGACAATAACACAAATTCAAAATAATAAATAATAAATTTGTAAATAAAATTACAACATTTCCATCAATAGCATAAATCATAAATTTAAAATATATAAATCAAAGCTATTGTGTTAAAATTTAAATTTAAATATAAATTAAAATATATAAAATACTCATGAATCTTAATCTGTAATAAATCAGAACTATTGTGTCAATTATCAAACGAATATCGTAATAAGACAGAAAATCAAATAACACTATACAATGATCAATAAAATAATATCACATTTATATAATAATATAAAATTAAATATATATATATATATATATATATATATATAAAAGTTAATTATTTAAATATATAAAAAATATATATATTTAGATTAGTGGTTGTTTGCGGAAAAAGATCTCTAAATCATCCATTTTCAACTAATCGAGAAAATAGATGAAGGGAAGGACTAATTTTTGTTTTTCTCAAGGAGACGGCTATGTGTTAGTCTAATAATTGGATAATGTTACATCCTTAAATAATTTTTTTACATAACACTTTTTTATAGTTTTGAAATTTGAGAATTGATGAATGCTTAAATCAATAACGTTGTAACTGATTTAAAAAAAATATATACGCGTTTAAATTGTTATGTAAAACTAAAATTATTTTGAATGTTAATGTAATATTTTTATTAATATCTTAAGCACTTTTATTAGAATTGTTAATTTTATTAGTATGTTATTTATGATACGCACATGATAATAAATTTAAAAAAATTTATTTATTATATCAAATATTTGATATATAATATATAATTAAATAATATAATTTATATTATAATAAAATAATAAATTTATTTTTGTAATCTATTTAATTTGGTTTCTTTTAAAATAATATTCATAATTTTTAATAAATAAATAAAAAATAATATAAATAGTTTATGAAGTAAATATTTCAATGCATTGTATTAAATTAAAATTATTGACTACGTAGTAACAATAAAGTATCATAAATAATTATATATTTTGTCTTATATGTTTTATTAAACCATTAAAACAAACCAACAAAAATAAAATATATTAAAATTAGATAAATGAAATCAAATATAATAATAAAATTTGTAGATCAATTACTTAATAAATACAACTATCAACATCATCATAACCTTAAAATATGTGTAATAGCTCTTACACAAATAATATTTTATCTACACCAACAAAACACTACTGTTCTGTTAGCTACATTTTCTTCAACTCATTTATAATATTTCCTGAATCATCAAACACATATTTGCTAATACCTAGACAATTTGCAGTGTCACTCAATCGTTTTGAATGTTGTTCAAGCCAGTTCTGAAAAGTTTTTTCTAACTCGTAAATACCATCAGCAATAATTTGTTCTCATTTTATTATTTTTAATTGAATTTCCAATCGATCACTATTTCTCTTAGATTGTGATTGAGTATTTTATACTTCAAGCTCCTCATCATTATTTTGTTATGTTGCTTATTTATTTATTTCCTTAACATTATCAATAGGAGATCACCTAATTTATGGGTAGCATATTTTTTTTTCCAAAAACACAAATAAACTTATCAAATAATGAAATTGATGCATACCTAAAATCTTTTGCATTTGGATAACTATACACATAAATAAAAAAATATAACTTTTTAGATAATCGTAAAGGAACTCATTAAAATATATTTAAATAAATTATTAAAAACTAACTTCACGTATTTCTTCCATACTTCATAACTATCCAACTTAATCATTTTTTTAATCTTCATCCCAACCAAATCCACATTGATTTAACATATCATAAATCATTTCATAAACTAACTTTAGTCTCGTCATTGTAGATTTGATGTGTGGCTTTACCTTAATTCCATAAAATTTTCCTCTAATTTTATATCGGTCGATGTTTAAGTGTTTCCTTTAAACTGTTCATTATCACCTCTTAAACCAAAGCCATTTGTTTCAATATGCAAAGTTCCAAAATGAACAAATGTTCCAAAATAGAAAATAAAATAGAAATTCAATCACTCCAATATAATTAGCAAAAGTTCCAATATAGTATCAATGATAGCTAAACTAATGTAAACAATCAATTCACATGTAAAAGACAACCCACATTTATAATGCAGATTTGAATCTTTATTAGAAAGAAAGACTGACTCCTAAATATAGCTCATCGTATTTTTAGCAATCCAAAAACTATTGTTTATTTGATGGTGTATACCCACATTTTCATCCACTTTGATGATAACGACACCATCTATATGAAGCAAGAAGGTGTCTCCATTCACTCTGATGATAGTGATACCCTATGGAGTAAGAAATCATTCACTATTCGCATAATCAACATTCATAAGATAGTAATAACCTTTAATAAGATAGAGCCACATATAAAAATATAACTATTACTATTTTGTTGCTATTATATTTTTTTTTATATTGTAATTTATATTGTCTATAAAATAAAAAGATGATATTTTGTTTTTTAATAAAAACATAATTTATATTGTCTATAATTTTCTTTAAACATCAATTAAAGTTTATTATTAGTAATTATATAAAAATAATAATTAACATAAAACTCAAACATCAAATATGATAAAGAACAAAGGACAAATATAAATAATTAAAAATCATCTGAATTAAAGTTTATTTTTTTAACATTTTAATATGAGCACAATCAAAAAACAATTATAACTTTTATTCAGTTGTAGAATAAAATAAATTAGAAAACATCAGGACAAATATGAAATCAACCCAACATCAATAATCACAAAATCAACAACATAAAACAATTATAAAATCTGATGAATAATAAATTCATAAGGATAATAAATTAAGAGGAAATCAATCAACTGTCAGCAATCATAAAATCAACATAATATCAAGAACATAAAACAATAATAAAATTAGAGTAAATCAAAAAATTATTTAATTACATAATAGGGAAATCAAAAGAAATTATGGTAGATATAAAAAAAAAAAAAACAAGAAACCATACCTAAAAAAGAGTATCAACTTGAAAAATGTTCATTTTAACCTACCTTAAAGCGACAATTATAAAATATCATATCAAATCGATGTATTTAGAGTAGCAAAAAATATTTATGGCTAAAAAGGTTTGACTCAAGGAAGCCTCTAAAATTGTTTGGGTCTATAGACCTACTTTTCAAATTTATCTTTTAATTTTATTTTTAAATAATGTAATTTTAGAAATATATTTTTTTAAGAATAAAAAAATTCTTTTTTTTTTATTGTTAAATAATTTTTCTTCAAAAAATTATTAAGATTTTTTTTTTCAAGAAAACAATATCAGTTTACAAAATATTAAGTCTATAATTAAATTTCTCACTTAGACCACAAAAATAATAAAATAATGGTTTAGAGTCTAAAAAATCATCTCAATGAGGGTCTATAATCAAATAGATCAGTAGATATTTTATTAAAAAGGGTTTTAAACTTTTAAGCTTAATTGGCTGATTTAACCTTTATAAGAAAATTTTAAATTTATGTCAAAAAAACATAAAAGTATTCTACATAAATTAAATTTTCAATCCAACAAATAGATTTACAAAAATATGTACTTGATAAGTTCTTAAGCCAAATTATTACACGGTATAGTTTGATATTCATTTTATTACATTATTAATAGACTTTTTTTGTTTGTATAATACTCCTCTAATCCTACATATAAGAAAATGTTGAGATTTTTGTAGTCCATTTTTTAAGAAAAAGTCATACTAGTAACGACTGAATTTACTTTTATATATCAGTTTAATGTTCAATTTAAATAGTAAAAAATACACGTTTTATATATGCAAGTAAGCATTTTCCAATAACATTTAACATAGAGTTATATTTAGAATAAACTATAAATATTATTATAGCATTTACTTATTTTATTGGTCTTGAGGAATAATTAATTTTAATTATTAACTAGTAATTAAAAGAATTATCTAGAAATATTATTATCTAGTTTATATAATAACTAGTAAATGCTATGAGTAAATTAACTAGAATAATTGGTCTTGAGGACCGAAAAAATAAATTAGTTGACAGTGGGAAGTTAGTTTGAAAAATAACAATAAAAAAAGAATTATTAATGTTTGATGTAAATGTAAGTGTCAAATAATTTACTACTAAACAGGTTGGCCATCAAAGTTGAATATAAAAAACAATGGAATCTGAAATTGTGGAACGCAGTGACAACGATCTAGATTGCTTAGGTTGAATTAATGAGATGCCAACTTGTAGTTTTCTTTTTTATGGTTTGGCTTAGAGAATGAGGGCACGTAATGCGGTTATTAATATTGATGACGAGAGTGTAAGGGGTGGAGGAAGTTCCTAGTGCAATTTTTACTCATTTTTATTCACATTTCAAATTCTAAGTATTGTTGGAATTGTGATAGTTTAGTTTTTAAAACTATGGTTTCGACTACATTAATTTTGATTTCTTTAAAATTATTCTGGGAGAAAAATAGGGTGGATTTCATGTATTTTTAATAGAAATATATTGATAAAAAATTACATTATATATTAAATAGTACTAACAACATACTTTTATACATATATTATTATATTATTTAAAATTTACACAAATCTCGTTAAATTATGTGAATGTTATTTAAATTTGATGTGATTTATATAAATTTTAATATAATATATCAAAAAATGTAAATTAAAGAATCTGTTACCGATAGTATTCTTGTATTTATTTTGTTGATTATATAAAAAGAAAGTGCTCCTAATCACAAGTATCACTTGGTTGTAGTTGAATCCTCACTAGCAAAAATATAACACATATACTTATCCAATAAGTATAACTTAAATCATCTCACTCACCTTTAACCTACAAATCAAAGCCACCTTTTGTAAACCACTTCCATCATCTTCAAACAACAATCCATGAAACCGCCAAAACACTAGTATAACCTTATTTTGAAGTCATATTATAAAAGAATCTAATCTATAACACACCCTCTTACATTATCTTTATAATAATATTTCGATTGCTTTCCGCCTCTACAATACTATAGCAACAATCAATATCAAATAAAATAGCCTTGTACACCTATTCAATAACATTGTCTGCACAATTTATTTATAACAATGGAAAAAATTAATTACGATCCAAATTTGACCTCTAATTTTGCGTTAGTCTATATCTCACTCCATGTATCTACTATATTGGTTTTTCCTTTAACAAAACTAAAATTCATTGACAAAGAAGTTTGTATTTTTCAATTTTATTATGTGACCATACACTAGAACACGATGAATATTATATTTCTACTGAATTAAATGAATATTATATTTCTTTTGAATTAAATAAATATTTATTTCTATTAAACTAATTAACTAAATTATTACGCCTTCATGAACAGTAATATAAAAGATGTATTTTAATGTAAATATATAATAATACATTTTATATACCACAAAATAAAAATTTATATTTATCTTTTATAAACATTTTTCACCAAACAAGTTTAATTTAATATAATTTTTTTAAAACAGTATATCATTTAAATAGATAAGTGTGATAATATTTTTTACATTTAATTTTTGAAAAAACACATTTCAAGATTGATTTTGAAAACGAGAAAGAAGAAAGAGTTTATTTTATTTAAGATTGGTTTTGAAAGGGTCTCTAACTCAATGAAATGGGAGTATTTATATATTGTCATGGCCAAAACGAACTTACAAGCAAAATGGAGGGATCAAATTAAATAATGTCACAAGTCTGCTTTTATCTTAATATTTGTTGACGTAGTCCAACAAAAATGAGTCATCACTTAGAAGAAGTTTTAGGTAAGGAAATAATATCTCATTTCTCTATTTTTACTGTTGATGAAATTTGAATTCAACGTTAATCGTTTAAGTGGATATGACTTTTGCACGGCTAAATCGTGGTTCCCATTTTATCTCTAACTTACAAATGACACATTAATTTTAATTGAGAATAATTAGAGGAATATAGTTATTAATGTCGTTCATTTTATTTTTTAGTTATTGTCTAATCTTAAAGTGACTTTCAATAACATATGGTGGTTGTAAAATGATATAATTTAATTTGTATTCAATCGAATCGAAGATGTTACTAATGTCTTAAATTGTAAATATAATTATTTTTTGTTTAAGTAATTTTTATATCAAAAGGAAATTATTTTATTACATATCCTTATTAATTATGCATTGTATGCTCTTCCTACCTATCTTAATTCTATTGGATCGAAGGATGTTAACGGTATAAAAAGAATTTTAAATTCACAAAGATAGTAAAAATTGTACAATTTATACACAAAATAGTAATAATTAGTATTGTAGATTTGAACTTGCATCCTAATACAATTACTAATATGAGCTGCAAAATGCAGGCAATTTATTTTTCTTAATTATTTTAAAAAACTCAATATTAAAGAAAATAAAAAGAATGCATAAAAGGAATGAATAATTTTTATTTTAATAATTTAAGGAATAATAATAAAATAATAAAACTGCCGGTAGTGGTCCATTTTCACGGTTGGCCACCCTCACGGTGAGGAAGCAGCAGAAAGAAACACAGAACAACATAATCAGAAAACAGCGATCACAAATCACAATTCACAATTCACAAATCGCAAAACAACAACCAAATCCAATGGCGGTAAGTCCCTCACTTCCTCACACTTCATATCCCTACGAAATTCGAACTTCGCGCTTCACGTTCCTAACTTTTGATTTATGCAGGACTCTTCCGGAACCACGCTAATGGATCTGATAACGGCTGATCCAACTCCGGCGCCGGCATCTTCATCTTCATCGACTGCGGCTCCATCTCCATCAGCAACGCCACCGGCATCTCTACCTTCCTCGTTAGGTAAACCTGCTACGGAGAAGAGATCGAAGAGAGCCGCATTGTTGCAGATCCAGAATGACACCATTTCCGCTGCTAAAGCTGCAGTTAGAACCAATATCATGCCTCAAAAGCAAAAGAAAAAGGTTCCGCGATTTCGTCTTCTTTTTCTTTCTTATCATAGCAATAAATAATTTGGTACTTAATTTGTTTTACACTATGAACTTCCAACACATACATGGACACTCAAATGACGCCAATACCTGCACATTGACACCGATAAAATATGAATAAAAATGAAAGTAATTGAATTAAGCTACGACTTGTATTGATGTTTGACACCACATATGTCAGACACTTGACACACCTTCCATATGAAGTATTAGTACTACTAAATAGGTTGTGCATTTTGGATCAGTTAGTTTCTAGTTTAAGAACATTGGTTTTGTACATGTACTTGAAAGTGTTATGTTATTATATGTTGATAATGATGCATGATCCTGTCTGTTTGATCATTGTTTTTGCAGCCAGTTTCATATTCACAACTCGCCAGAAGTATCCATGAGCTAGCTGCTACTTCTGATCAGGTAATTGTGGTATCTTTATTTGTGAGACTGCGCTTTCGTGTTTGGATTGGAATGCGGAAAATTTCTCATGTATGTGTTTTTTATGGTAAAATGGTTTCAGAGAAGTTCGCAGCGACAATTAGTGCAGCATGTATTTCCAAAACTCGCAGTTTATAATTCCGTCGACCCTTCGTTGGCTCCTTCTCTTCTCATGGTATGCTCCAATTCCCTTTAAACTGTCTTCTTTGCTTCTTTATTTTAAACCCTAGTAGTTTGTGCCATTCTTTTTGCATGTCAGATTGAAACTTGTTTAGGTCCCTAGGTGCTTTTTTCTATGCCTTTGTTGTTTTTGTGGAAGTTCCCATAATTTACTGTATGGACCTACTGCTGAATTGTATGTTCTATGAAATGTACATTATAGTGGCATATTGCGTTTTCCTTGTGAAATTAGTTTGCTTTGCTTACTATGTTGGGAAAATCATGTCTTTGTATTTTCTCTGTAGCTTAATCAGCAGTGTGAGGATAAAAGCGTCCTGCGATATGTCTATTACTATCTGGCCAGAATTTTATCTGACACTGGTTCCCAAGGTTTGAGCTCAGGTGGTGGGATACCTACCCCTAACTGGGATGCTCTGGCTGACATTGATGCCGTTGGAGGTGTTACTCGAGCTGATGTTGTGCCGCGAATAGTAGAACAACTTAGTGCAGAAGCCTCAAATGCTGATGTAGAATGTAAGGGTTAATCTCTCTCTTTTTTTCTTCTTTTTTTTTTTTTTAATTATGGTTTTAAAACTTTAATGGCATGAAGCGTATATTTATGAACATGGACAGTTATAATTTACCTTGATTTTAGAAATAGATATAAGCTTTTGTTGCTCTTGGGCTGTTAATTTGAATTTCATTCCATGTAAGCAAATTACATTGAACTCATACGGAAGTTTAAATTGAAGTTTTCTGTTATGCAATCGTGCAATGATATCTAATTTGCAGTCAACAATTTTATTGTTTATTTCGAAATTGATGAATGATTAATTTTATGCAAGAACTATAGGAAATGAAAGTGTATCTTGAGAAGGATGCTTCTTGTATGCCTTTTACTTGATTAGAAATCTTTTCAATGAAGCTTCCATAGCTGAAATCGAGGCAAATGCAATCAGTATTTTTTGTTTTTGGATCTCAATGTATATATGTCCACGTGGTGGTATTGTCGAAATTGCAGTAATACAGTACAACGGTTATATAATATGCTTAAATAATCTCCATAACAAATCATTGTAATTTTGCAGATAAAGTGGATTATTTTTGGTAAACATGAGTTGAACCTATTAGAAAATTACATTGGGCATATTGTTGTTAAACATAGGTTGTTGAACTTGAAGTATCAAGTATGTCTTCCATTTTGAGATAATGTCTTGATTCCTGTTCAACTTGTCTTTTGAAGTTCATGCTCGAAGACTGCAATCCTTGAAGGCGCTTACATATGCTCCATCAACTAACTCTGAAGTTTTATCCAGATTGTATGAAATTGTATTTGGCATACTAGAGAAGGTTTGTGCTTTCCCGTTATTTTTTAATGCATATAAGTTATTGACTTTTGTACATTTATTTTTAATTATTCCCGTGGCTGCCTATATTTAGACTTAGTTGTTCGGAACTGTTGACGTGTTTTGTGTGTCTTGGGGTATGCCTTCAGCTTTTGGAGTTTTTATTTTAATTAAGATTAGGGTCTCTGGTTAGAAAAGGGGGCCAAAATGCACATATCTTTAAATAAAAATCTGTCCCTGTACTTGATTTGGGTAAAAAAGAATTTCATAACTTCTCTATGTTGTTCAAAACATGGCTTCTTCTAAAGAGCTTTACATATTGATATGTTTGGAAGCTTCATCATCTGGATGTCATTTGTATCTTCTGCCTTTTCAATTTAGTTTTTCAGTTTGGAGGACATCTTTTTCTCCCTTTTCTGACTTTGTTTTCTCTAAAATGGGTTATTTATTTGTCAAAAGAGTTGTGAAAATATGAAACTTCAACTTTCTTTAGCTTTCCAGGTTAATGATACTTCCCAGTTCTCAAAAATTTATTTTGTTTTCAATTTTCAGGTTGGCGATCCTTCACAAAAGCGAAAGAAGGGCTTACTTGGAGCTAAAGGTGGTGATAAAGAAGTACGACTATTTCTTTGAATTATTCTTTCTCTTATCCTGATATATGTGAGTGCATGTTTATGCATACATATCTAAACTTAAAGTGAATATTTTTCAGTTCCTTATGGAACTGTAACACCTAGCCCTTCAAAGCTGTGCAAAATTCTAGGTTCTTAAAGATGACGCAGTGACAGCAAGCTATTTCATCAATTTTGTTCTCTCTCGTTCTTCTTGATACTAGATTCTTCTTACTTAGGGGTAAACCAATAGATCCTGATAATATAAAAATATATTGATGTTTCCCCACATGGAAGTTCCTCAATATATGTGAAAAAAAAGGTGAAGATAGAAATGATAAGCACAGAATGTGAAAATAGGAGATGATGCATGTGAAAAGCCAACCAAGAGGGAAAATGATCCGACAAAGGAGACTTTCCAAAATCCAATTGGCAAGTCCTAATAAGATTAATTGATAAAATTTGAGATCCATCAAGGATTCAAGGTCGTCCTGAGTGAGAAGAGGATGAAATAGAGGTATGAAGTAGAAAGTCTTGAGATGAATCTCTCCATGAACTCAATTGTGTAGCATGGTTTTCTTTGAACACCTTCTGTTTCAATTAGAGTTTGATACCTTTGACCAATAATTCTTAAAAGTTAAATATTTTGTAGCATAGGGTTTTGGTTTTCTTAGCTTCCTCGTGGCTTCTCCCTGATTGATTCAATTGGGGATTTTCCTCGTGCAATATTCAATTGGTTCAATTGTTGCATCTGAATCACCATCTTAAAGTGTCTAATTTACGTTTTAGAGCTGGTATTTATTTTTGGGAATTTATTTTATTTGTAATATGATATCCTATCAGAGATCTTTGTATTTTAATTTTGCATGATGTAATGTATACCAAGATTTATCATAATCTGCAAACATTTTATGATAAACTTAATATTGTCAAATATATGCCATGCTATTTTTGTTAGCAGTCTTATTTATGTTTCTAATTTTCTTGATCATGTAGTCTATCATCCGAAGCAATCTACAATATGCTACGTTGAGTGCTTTGAGAAGACTCCCTCTAGATCCTGGAAATCCAGCATTTCTCCATTATGCGGTACTAGGGTAAGTTGCTGTTATATCAATTCTTTACTAATTATTACCTGGAGCTTTTCTTTGCAACAGGCAGATGAGTTTTCTTCTGCATATCACATGCATGAGTTTGTTTAAGTAACGTGTTACAGAACTGTACTTTCTTTCCTGTTTTGTGGTGTATTTGGCTTGATATAATAGAAGACCCGCAGACAAATATTTTTAGGGAGAAGTTTTTTTACATGCTTCTGTGCATGTTTCGGTTCATGGTTAGGCCTAGAGAATAAAACACTACAGAGGAGAACCTTAACCCACCGGGCAAAGTTGAATACATAGACCACTCAATGTTATTAGGCGCCATCAAAAACAATTTTTTTCAATAAAACCATCTAAAAATATTGCTTTACTGATTTCATATTTATGGAATTTCCCTTCAGAGCCTCTTTCTCTTTTGCATTGGTAATGAAGAGTTAAGTAAGGCTTTTCACCTTCGTCAGAATGGGTGTGATATCAACCTTAGGGTCAATGTTATTCACGTGTGTTCTTAGAAATTCATTCGACTTAAATACAATTGTAGGCCCCCATATGTTATTTCATTCACAATTTTGGTCATTCTATTTCTACATCCACAATTTCGGTTCTCTAATTTTCAAATTATTTGTCATCTTCTCCACCTATGCATTTGGGGCTGAATTTTGATGGCGATGCTTATATGGCGACTGATATCTCATTGTTTAGGTAGATTCTCACTGAACAACTCATTTCCATGTCATCAAAATATACAATAGTCTGTATCACAAAAGTAACCAAATTTGATGCGAAAAACTTTGTAGGTAGATTCTCATTTGTCAACTCAATTCTATGTCATCAACTCCTTTTCCACACAAGCATCATACTTGCCACATTATCAAACTTCAGCCTCCAAATCTCAATGCATAAGTGGGGAAAATATAAGACATTTTGAAAACTAGAGGACCAAAATTGTGAACAATGCAAAATAGGGTACCAAATGTATTTAAGCCAATTCATTTTGAAGTTATAATCTTCCTTAATCCTTTCTTTTCTCTGAGTGTAGCAATGCCTTCTGGTTTGGTTATTCAGGTGATATATGGCAGGGTTAATCCTATTTTATGGGTATTTTTCGTTGGTTCAGTATTTGTAGATGTCAAATGTAACCAACTTTTAGTTACTAAGCTGACTCTAATAGAAGATACAAAATTCTAGGATCATGCAACAAACAAAATCAAACAAATAGAAGATACTGGATGCCATTATTAGTGACACATGAGAAAGCAGCAAACATAGGCAATAACATGCGAAGGCTGGATACAAATTAGCAGATACAACAAATTGGAACAAAAGAAATTCAGTAGAAGAGTATTATGTAGTCTTAATATGCCTAACAGTTGAATATTGTTTGTGGTTTGTAAGTTTTTTTATTTTATTTTTAGAATCCTGTTTAATCCTCAATTAGTTGAATTTCTTAAGGGGGTTTGCATATCTTACTGCATTCTTAGTTCTCTTTCTATTTTCTTGTTTTTCTTTTTTAAATTACTGGGGATAGTTCATTTTCCCCTTTGCTATGTTTTCCCTCCCTCCTTTCTTCCAAATACTAATGCTTTTTAAATGAAAAATAGTTTTTGACACGTGGCTTGCTGCGTGTCTCCAATCTGTTTCTTGAGCTCAGCGGTTAAAACACGTATCATAGACACATACATGAATCTAAGAACATTTCATAGGTTGTTTAGAAATATTGGGAAGAACAATAACAGTGTTAAGGAGATAAATTTTATTTACAGTAGTTTGGTATCTTTCAACTGAGAGGAACACTGGCTTCTGGAAATTTCAGGAACCAGGGGCTTAGAGGAACAGGAAAATTCATGGCCTTTTTTTGTTTGAATTTTTTTTTGCTTCTTGCTTTTCTAGTATTTTAGAGCTGAAATTAACTTTTCATAGTTTATTAGCTTTTGCAATTCTCCCTTGTTTCTGCTGTATTATAGTTCTTAGGACTAAACAGAGTTGACTTCAGGATTTCATCTGCCGATCCAGTTGCTGTGAGGAATTCTCTGGAAATTGTTTCTGAGATAGCTGCAAGGGACCCCTATGCTGTTGCAATGGCCTTGGGTAATAATACAATCCTCATGATAATTTTCCATTTTAACGGTCATTTATCACATTCTTCTGTAATTAAATGTTAGAAATGAATTTACCATAGTCTATTACCCTAAATTAAGACTTACTGGGTAATTTTTTGCAGGAAAGCAAGTGCAGCCTAAAGGTATGTGCGCATTGGATCTTCATCATCTCTAGCTTCCTTCATTTCCTCTTGTTTGTTTGAATATTACTTTGAATGTGATGTTTCCTTTATTCAGTAAAAACCAGTAGTTAAGGACTAAGAACCAGTTTTGTGTTGATAAAATATCGAAGCACCTATATTACTAAAGATTTATCTTGTGTTTTGTGTGTGTGTGGAAAGGAACTCCCGCATTACTTCAGGTAACCTTAAAATTGAAACACAGAATATGGTAGCATACTTGATTCTTGAGTTTTTCTGCTCTAACTTGTTGGTTTTATACTAAGAAGTTAGGCCTTATGGATTTTGATTACTATATTAATTTTTTTGCACAAAATTAGATTGTTTGGTCATGATTTTTTGGTGTATGTTGCAGGGGCTTTACAAGATGTTCTCCATTTGCACGATGTTCTTGCTAGAGTTTCTCTAGCAAGATTATGCTGTACAATATCGAGAGCAAGAGCTTTAGATGGTTGGTGTGTTTAGATCCTTGTGTCGTTTAATGAAAACGATCCTTGGGAAGTTTGTGATTATTAAATTTCTGTTTTACATGCATGTACAGAGAGACCAGATATTAGATCCCAGTTCATGTCAGTGCTCTATCAACTTCTGTTGGATCCCAGTGAAAGAGTCTGTTTTGAGGCAATTTTGTGTGTACTTGGAAAATATGATAACACTGAGAGGTATGCTTTATATTATCTAGTGAAGTCTCCATTCTCTCCTGTGTAACCATAAAATCTTTGATTGACTAGGTTATAAATTCTGTGGAAGTCTTTACTGTCCTTTCATTGGATGGGTTGTAATCCTATCATGTTTATACTTTTTAGGACCGATGAGCGTGCTTCTGGGTGGTATCGTTTGACCAGGGAGATTCTCAAGTTACCAGATGCATCATCAAAAGAAAGTTCAAAAGATAAATCACAGAAGACAAAACGACCACAGCCTCTTATAAAACTTGTAATGAGAAGGTTCAGAAACTTTTTTTTTTCCTGCATGCATGTATATTTTGTCTCCTTGAATTCTCAAGTCATCAAATTTGGCTGAAGTAGAAATTGCCTAATAGTCATGCACACTGCCGACTATTTACTGCTTTTCAGGTTAGAGAGTTCTTTCCGTAGCTTTTCTAGACCTGTGCTTCATGCAGCAGCTAGAGTTGTACAGGAGATGGGGAAAAGTCGGGCTGCTGCTTTTGCATTGGGCATACAGGATGTTGAAGAAGGAGCAGATGTCAATACATTTGCTGAGGCCGCAGATTTGAATGATTCAGATGAAAGTACACATCCTGAAAGTAATGTTATTTTATCATTATGGAAGTAATGCTTGCGTAGAAATATAAACAAGGTTTTTGTCTTTTTATCATTATGGTCGTCATTATCATTATCATTATTACGGATGTAGATGATTAGATTTTGATTCAGATGGTTACAAAGGTTCTTGAATATCAAATATCATCGTTAGAGATATAAAACCAATCTTGGACCTTCACCAAACAACTAAAGCTTTTAGGAATGTTGATCCTTCAAAGTTGTGATATTTTTCTAGATACTTCTTTGCTATTTTTTTCACACTCTTCCCTTTTGGTTTTTATGTTGTTCCTTTGGTTGGGTTATTCTTTTTTGTTTGTATTTTCAGCTTTTTGATAATGGTATATTTGTTGTGTTCTGATTACTTTTTTAGAGAGAGAGAGAGAGAGAGAGAGTGAGATTGGAGTGTTCCTGTTTACTGGATTCACTTACTTGATTAGGCTACTTTAGTGCTTATTTGTATTGTACTAGGCTACTAGTAAAGTAGGCTTACTGCATACACAGTACAATCCCTGTTTAATACTTCTAGCACATTTATATTCTTGTCTAACCCTCCTTTCAAGCTGTATCATAAAGGTTAATAATTCCTGTCTTGTTGCGAAAACAATCTACTCTGTTCTGATGCAGAGCTTTTATAAAGATGTCTACTAGTTCTCTGACGCAGAGCTTTTATATGAAAGAGTAATGTTGCCATGAGATATTTCTCATATATTCTAACAACACTATGATTTATGCTGTATGAAGTCAGTTATTTTTGCATGTTTCTGCAAGTGTGTAATCTGTAGTCTTATATGATGATCAGGTTGATGCACAAATAAGATAAATAGGTTGTCCCACCATGCATGCTGAACTACTATCTAATTACATGATTGATACCATCACGTAGGTATCCGAAGAACTTCTTCAATATCTAATGGAACTGCTGGTAGAGATACCATTGCGGGCATGTTGGCTTCATTAATGGAAGTGGTACGGACTACAGTTGCCTGTGAATGTGTTTATGTAAGAGCCATGGTGATCAAGGCATTAATTTGGATGCAAGGCCCCATCGACTCATTTGATGAGCTAGAATCTATTATTGCATCAGAACTTTCTGATCCAGCTTGGCCAGCAGCTCTATTGAATGATGTACTGCTCACTCTACATGCTCGTTTTAAGGTAAACGAATTATCTCTTATCAATAATATGGTTATCACTCTTAAGCACCCTCAGGTTTCTTTAAGACGCCATCACTCAAATGGGTGGTGGATATAATATGATAGGATTAATCCTTGGGTTTTTGTTGCTAAAAATTTAGGTTATTTTGCTGAAAGTCAAAAACCAACTGTTAGGATAGGATAGAAGGAAAATTGGGGGATGGAGAGGATTATTCTGTACATTAGCTTGTGAGTGAAAGGAGAGAGATCTCATGTGAAGGAAATAAAATCGGCACCCGCGGGTACCCACCCAAACCCGCTTGATTTGGGCGGGGAAAACCCGCTTTAATTGGGTGCGGGTGCGGGTGCGGATTTTCCCCGACATTAAAATTCGGGGGCGGGGGCGGATTTGGGGGTGGTGATATCCACCCCGCACCCGAACCCGCCCTGCAAGTATTGTTATTGTAATTTTTTAATTTTATATACAAATACTTATTTAATATATTTAATATTTTTTTAAAATATTAAAAATTATAATTTTATATTATATAAAATATTTTCAATTTTATTTTTATTTAATAATAATTATTTTATTAGAATAAATATGATTTTTAAATTTATAATTTTATATATTTGAGTGGGTGCGGGTGCGGGCGGGGAAGCTCGAGACCCGTTGCGGGCGGGGATGGGTGCTTAATTTTTACACCCGCTATGAAACGGGGGCGGGTTTTCCCCGATTAGTCGGGTGCGGGTGTGGAGGATGCGAAATCCGTCCCTGCCCCGCCCCATTGCCATGCCTAGTTCCATCTATTCTAAGAAGCGTTCTTGACTCTTGGCACGCCAGCTACACTAAGATTATGTAGAAGCATGGCAGAATTGAAGAGATAGAAAATGCTATGTAATGTGGAATCAAACTCAATGAAGAGGAGACAAATGTGCACAAGCTGCCATCACAATCAAGTATGCATCATACAGAACATGGGTGACGAGTCTTTGGAATTGGAATATGACAAGTCTTGTTCTTGGGCGAAGACAGAGGACTTGGTTGGTTTTAATGAAAGCGACACATACAGTTAGATGACAAAAAAACAACTAAGCTTTATCTCACTAAGTAGGGCCAACTTAGTAGATCAAACATTGCCATAACATTCTATCATATAACATATCTAATTGAATCTAGGTCTTTTTTAATAGTTTTTCTAGGTCTCTCTTTGTCTCTAGCGATTTGACTACCCTCCATTTGATCTACTTTTACTACATAACCTACAGGTCTTCTCTCAACATGTCTAAACCACCTAAGCCAAGTTTCCACCATCTTTTCTACGATAGGTGCTACCTTGACTCTATTTCTAATGTTGTCATTCTTAATTCTATCTTGTCCAGTTTTTCCACACATCCAATGCAACATTCTCATATTTGTTACACTTATTCTATCGTGTTAGTTTTTTACTGCCCAACACTCTGTCCGATACAACATCGTTAGACTTACAATCGTGCGATAAACTTTTTCCTTTAGTTTCAGTGGTACTTTTTCATCACATAAAACACTTGAGACACTCCTCCATTTCAACCAGCCAACTTGAATTCTATGGTTTACATCTCCTTCTATTTCTCCGCCAGTTTATATTATGGACCTAAGAATAAGATATTTAAACTGTGTGACTTATGGTATGGGATGATCTCCAACTTTCACCTCCAAGTTAGAAATTCTATGCCTTTTGCTAAACATGCATTTCATATACCCTATCTTTTCTCTGCTCAAGCGGAAGTCATTAGCTTCTAAGGCTTGTCTCCAAGTCTTTGACCTCCCATTTAGTTCCTCCCTCGACTCTCCAAGTAGGACTATATAATCTGCAAAAAAGCACGCATCTCAGTGCTGGCTCTTGGAAGTGTTTAGTAAGTACGCCCAAAACTAATGTAAAAAGATACGGGTTTAAAGTTGACCCTAGATACAATCCTGTTGTTATGGCAAAATCTTGTGGCACCACCCTGCGTCCTCACACTGGTCGAGACCTCCTCATACATACCCTTGATAGCTCGAATATAGGCAATCCTAACCCCTTTCTGACCTAGGGCTTTTCAAAAAAAATTCTCTAGAAGACAATTAAATTGGCCAATGGGAAGACGTCCGAAAAAAAAGAAACAAATCAAAAATCAGATTATCCCTGGGAGAAGGTGCTGGAGAACCAATAAGCAAAACCAATCTGCAAAAAGCATGTATCTCAGTGCTGGCTCTTGGATGTGTTTAGTAAGTACGTCCAAAACTAATGTAAAATGATAAGGGTTAAAAGTTGACCCTAGATGCAATCCTGCTGTTATGGGAAAATCTTTTGTGGCACCACCCTGCATCCTAACACTAGTCGAGACCTCCTCATACATACCCTTGATAGCTCGAATGTAGGCAATCCTAACCCCTTTGTTACCTAGGGCTTTTCAAAAAAAATCTCTAGAAGGCAATTAAATTGGGCAACGGGAAGATGTCAGAAAATCAAGAAACAAAACCAAAATCAGATTATCCGTGGGAGAATGTGCTGGAGAACCAATAAGCAAAACCAGAACCATATAAAGTGACAAAAACAAAGGAAGACCCTTTGGTATAGATGCTTGAGGTTGAGAGCAGGGTAGAGGAGGTTCAGGTGATGTTGATGGTAAAGAAGCTGAGCACAAAGAATTAGAAGCTGAGTGCAAAAACATCATTGATGCATCAGTGGAGGATATGAAAGTTGTGACAAGGGAGAGTCACAATGAAAAGAGAGTGGAAGGTGTAGGTAACAAGAAAGCATAGTGTGGAGAAGAAAAGAAGGAAGCAAGTGACAATACATGTGTGAGTCTCAAGAGAGTCTGGTCGACCTGCCACCTCTGTCGGAGCTTCTGAACACCAGTCTACTTGCAATGTCTAGTAGGCTGGTTTCGGAGTCTTTATGGACAGAATTTCTGTGGGCAGGCAAATAGGTATGTATGTGCCTACCTCGTGGAACTCTAAGACATCTGGTCCCCACTGCTACATTCACCATCCATAGTGCTCAGGTTGGAGGGGGGACTCTGGTTTCATGTACTATTGAACTAGAGGAAAATTATCAGATTGCAACCTTGAGGACAAGTATGAAATTGAGGCGCGGCGGTATTGTGAAGATAGGAGAGAAGGAAAATTAGTTAGGTAAGAGGAGATTAGTTAGATATAAATTGGGGATGGAGGTAATCATTCTCTTTTCAGTTTTCAATAGTTATATTCTTTCGACTTTTTCTATCTTTCTTTTCTTTCAATTTCTCTGGGTTCCAACACCTATTCTTTATTAGTTTATTTTTCTTGGTTTAGTTGTCATTTGTTGAAAAATATTCAAACATTGTTGTCTGCATATGCGTTTTTTAATATGATGTTCAAACATTGTTTGTCCCTGCCCTGAATTAGGATGAAAATTATTGGTGCTTTAATTGAGTGTGTACGCTGTCCAATTTAAGTGACATAACTTTGTCATATTATCAGCCTTCCTTGCAAACTTTGTACTACTTCATGCAAGCAATGTGGATGTGTGCTTTTGTATTCATGCATAATGGAGTCCATAAAATTTAGAAACAAATGATGAAAAGGGATAGCATAACATTTCCTTAACATTAATTTCAATTTGGTTTTGAAGGCTTCTCCAGATATGGCTGTTACTCTTCTTGAAATTGCTAGAATATTTGCTACTAAAGTTCCAGGAAAGGTCGATGCCGATGTGCTACAACTACTTTGGAAAGTAAGTCTGTATATTTTTACTTTGACAACTTCTTGAACTTGTTATTTGTTTGATATGCATTTGTTTGTGATGGAGTGGGGAAATGATGAAAAGTAGAGATAGATACTTCTGAAGCAACACATCCATGCACATTCAGATGCATTCATACAAACAGATACCATGTTCGTATAATCAATTTTAAGTTTCAGCGATGAATTTGACTTAAGTGGATGATTTACTAAACAACTAATCTGTTTTCAGACTTGTCTTGTTGGAGCTGGTCCTGATGGGAAACATAAAGCTTTAGAAGCAGTCACAATTGTTCTTGATCTACCACCTCCACAACCAGGATCTATGCTTGGTCTGACGTCAGTGGACAGAGTGTCTGCATCTGATCCTAAGTCTGCTCTTGCATTACAAAGACTAGTCCAAGCTGCTGTAAGCATTGTTATTTATACAGAAAATCTTATTCTGCTTATGTAACCCAATCATATGTCAAATTAAATTTCTCTTCATATTGACCACTTATGGTTTTAGGTATGGTTTCTTGGAGAAAATGCAAATTATGCTGCTTCCGAATATGCTTGGGAATCTGCTACGCCTCCCGGTACTGCATTGATGATGTTAGATGCTGATAAAATGGTAGCTGCTGCTAGTTCTCGTAACCCTACTCTAGCTGGTGCCTTGACTAGGCTTCAGAGGTGTGCCTTCGGTGGAAGCTGGGAGGTATAACTCATCTGAGCCAGTTTCCTTTATTTACCTCTTTATTACCCTTATCTCAAAGGTTGAGTGATTTATCAAGTGGCATTGCACTATATTTTGATGAGCATTGATATGCATTTTATAATTATAGTGCAATGTTAGTTGGCTTCCCCAAAGTTTTAGTCAGATTCAATCGCTGGGTATTTATAATTTATGCTTATTTTTACTACATTATTTGTTCTTGCTGTTTATTGTTCTCTGTTAATGGACTCGCAGATTCGAATAATTGCTGCTCAGGCCCTTACAACAATTGCAATTAGATCTGGTGAACCTTTCAGGTTACAGATTTATGAGTTTCTGCACACTTTGGCACAAGGTGGTCTGCAGTCACAGCTCTCTGACGTCCATCTTAGCAATGGAGAAGATCAAGGAGCTAGTGGTACAGGCCTTGGAGTTTTATTGAGTCCTATGATAAAGGTTCTGGATGAGATGTATAGAGCACAAGATGATTTGATCAAGTGAGAACCATATCCTAATTTCATGCTTGCTTCAAATTTGCTGATCCTGATTACTAACGTTCACGACCTTTTGATTATGATTAGGGAAATACGTAATCATGACAATGCCAAGAAAGAGTGGACTGATGATGAACTGAAGAAACTATATGAAACCCATGAAAGGTTGCTGGACCTTGTCTCATTGTTTTGTTATGTTCCAAGAGCAAAGTATCTACCTTTGGGCCCAACAAGGTACTAAACTATTAAAGTGCATTCTGTATTTGGACTAATCATGCAAATTACTCATGTTGTATCTAAAGAAACTATTAGGCTCTGATAGAGCAGAGTAGAAATATTAATGGTGAAAGGAATAATATTTAATTAAAATGGAAATATGAAACCGATTACAATGAGAAAACCAGAGCAAATGTTCCTCAGCAGAGAGAAAACTATTTCCTCACTGCCTAACCGCTAAGGTAATAAAACCTGATGAATGCCTCCCTTTCGCCTGCTCCCCGTACTCCTTTCTTCTTAGGGAGAAATACTAACTGCCTGCCAGGTGGCCACTACTCCTTCCACTCCTTCTCTCTTTTCTTCTTCTTTTCATTCACTCTCCAAATTTTAGGCTTAGCGTGGTTCACACCCACCAACGCATCATCCTCACTTGAGTTGGGCTTAGATAACATCCTATCAAGCTCTTTGCTTCTGCCTACCATGGAGTGCATCAGAAGTGGGGATAACTTTTCAAAATGGGCTGAGGAATTTTGTTTAGGTTGAGTGTTCACATTTTTTTTAGTTCTGTCTTTATATCTGTATTTAGAGCTCGGTATCGTTAAGTTTATTATGCATATATAGAAACCTTAATGTATCTGTAGCTTAGTCATTAGCCTTCACCTGTTTCAAAAGTAACTCTGATCTTTATGAGTTTTTTATTTTTCTCAAATTGTTGGTTTAACTTGATAACTGTCTTCTGTCAGTTAGTTTTTGTGTATCTTGTTTTCCATTTATATTCTGACATATTTCACTCTGTAACGGTCATATGCTTAACTGTCGAGCATTGGATTGGGATGGAAAAGGCATCTGACTTGACAGTTTCTCAAAGTATTTTCCTTATATGATAAACTTTACTCCATGAAGCAGCAGGTGCTGAGCATTGGTTCGGACTGTTGTTTGTCATGTGTTTTATCTGGTGCGTGTTAGTAATTAGATAAACTAGTTTGTCTTCCAAAGGGGACAATCTGAATATGTTCCTTTCCTTGTCTATCCTTTTTGATGTCAGAGGATGTAGTTTTTGTAATGCTATGACTTCGTCTGTAAATGGTCCATCTGTTC
Organism: Cicer judaicum; assembly: GCA_037974835.1. Taxonomy (NCBI): domain Eukaryota; kingdom Viridiplantae; phylum Streptophyta; class Magnoliopsida; order Fabales; family Fabaceae; genus Cicer; species Cicer judaicum. Next base: position 2,567,096 of record JBBPBS010000633.1, on the reverse strand, counting down.
TCAGGAATTGACAATTTAAGAGATCGAATGAGGTCTTCATAACTGATACTTACTCTGCAGCCAGACATGGCATTAAGTCCATGTGTTCATTATAACAACAGTTGCCGAGGTTTTAGAGGCTTCTTATTTATTTTATTGGCAACCAAATTTGAATGAGGAACCTATAATGGAATGACTCCTAATAATAATATATTGGGAAGGCATCATTGTGATGTTCGCAGCCTGAATAAAGCCACAATGTAAATATCCAATTGGACGTTCTTACATTTCCCATAAGCTTTATCCATGAGGAATAGACTCTTTGTATGTTTGGTTAATTTTGGGCGTGACTTCAGTTATGAGCAACAGTGGACAACTTAACTTTAGGAACATAAATTTTCAAATATTTTGGTTTTAAGATTTATTACTCTTATGATCCACCTCCATTTGTTGGCGGCAACCTGTTAACAGATCCTTATTCAAATTATATTTTGTTGCATAGCATTATCAAAAAATTTATCTGAACACCTGCCATTGTTATATTAAGGAAAAAGAGTTGTTACACGAAGAGGCAAAAGTGAAGAAGTCCACTATTTTGGTTTTCAAGAGTGCAAATAAGTGAGATGCTCATCCCCCACCCCCAAAATAATGGCTTCTGGTAGTGTATTTTTGAGTGAAATACACTACTGGAAGCTAGATTTCAGTAATGTGAATAATAATAGGGGGCGGGTGAAAAATCACTGCAAATAAAACCAAAACCCCCCCTATCTGTGCTGTAGTATATAGATGACAACTATATAGCTCTCTTCCAGAGTTTATCATGATGTTTTGGTTGAACCATGAAACATTTATTTGCTGTGGTTCTGTATTGGTGTCATTCTTTAATATGGTTTTCTTCTGAAAAATTTGACAGTGCCAAGCTCATTGACATCTATCGTACACGCCACAATATTAGTGCATCGACTGGTTTGAGCGACCCAGCTGTCGCCACTGGTATATCTGACCTCATCTATGAATCCAAAACACCACCTGCTGCTGAGCCTGATGCCCTTGACGATGACCTAGTAAATGCTTGGGCAGCAAACCTCGGTGATGATGGCCTGTGGGGAAATAATGCACCAGCAATGAATAGGGTACGAGTTTGTTAATTTATTGTGTTTATATCTTTTGCTTTCCTTCTTTTCAATCTGATAAGAGATTTTGTTTCAAAAAACTTACTCAAAGTATCTTCCTTTCTATATATTTCTACAAAATTACACTAAAGGGGTCTCTCCCACACATGCGCGCGCACACACCTGCATACGAAAATAAATCCTAATTTTCCTTGTTATTTGAAACTTAGTTGACCTTAATTGGAAATGTTCTTTTATTGGAATCAGGTAAATGAATTCCTAGCCGGTGCTGGAACTGATGCCCCAGAAGTTGATGACGAGAATATTATCTCTAGGCCTTCTGTTAGCTATGATGATTTGTGGGCAAAAACACTTCTAGAAACTACTGAACTAGAGGTAAATACCTTAAGGCAGATCTTTTTTAAGATGCGTTGGGTCTTGAACTTTATTTATGGCGTGTATCACTGAAATCCATCTCTTGCAATAACAGGAAGATGATGCAAAGTCGTTGGGATCATCATCACCAGATTCAACGGGATCGGTTGAAACTTCAATATCGTCCCATTTTGGTGGAATGAACTACCCTTCACTGTTCAGTTCTCGCCCATCACAATCTACGGTACCAAATGTTCTCCAAATCTATTATACATCATTCTCTCCTGCGAAGATGTTTTTGTAAATTTCCATATGTGAAATCATTCTTTGAATATCTACTAAGTCATCCGCATATGGAGCATCACAAACTACGCTCCCAAATATTTTTGTATTCCAAATTACTAACGAAAATCTGAATCATCCATGGCAGGACAAGACTGGCCGAGGCAGTGGTCCCTCTATATATGAGGGTCTTGGTTCTCCAGTAAGATTCTTTTTCCCTCTTTAGTTACATTTTATTTTTCTAATTTTAGTTTTGATATTAAATCTCAAAATATTCTTTTCAGATAAGAGAAGAGCCTCCACCATACTCATCTCCCGGCATGCAAAGATATGAATCATTTGAGAACCCCCTAGCAGGGATGGGATCTTATAGTTTTGGGTCTCAAGATGATGAACGAGTTTCATCTGGAAATCCACAATTTGGAACTGCTCTTTATGACTTCACGGCAGGAGGAGATGATGAAGTAAGTTGATTTAAATTTTTAAAATTTTAATGTTGGTTTTACTCTGTTAAGGGCTCACATTTTTTTTATGGGCAGATTGTTAGTGGCTAAGTTGTTAGTAGTAGAGATCAAGTCTTAGACCTCCTACTTAATACCACTGGGAATGGGATACTCCTTCCGGTCCAAGGACTCAAATATTTATGCATATATTTTTTTTAATTGTGCTTTCTGGCATGTGTTATATTACGCATGATTGGTCTTCTATGTACAAATATGGAGATAATCAAATTAATTGTTTTTCATGGCAGTTGAGTTTAACCACCGGAGAAGAAGTAGAGATTGAGGACGAAGTAGATGGCTGGTTTTATGTAAGTCTTTGGGGAGACATCTCTTTGTATCTTGTCTGAAGTAATATGTCATGGGAAAATCAGTTGTTGATTTGTCTACTTGCTGCAGGTTAAGAAGAAACGCCCTGGCAGGGATGGCAAGATGGCTGGATTGGTCCCTGTTTTGTATGTTAGTCAATCTTGAATTTTGTATGTAAAATTTCTTGTAACTTCGGTGTTATGGGGCAAATGGCCTTCTGTTCTTATCACCCCAATTGCTTTTCAAACGTTCACCATGTCCCTCTAATTTTTTATTTATTTTTCTCTACATATCTTGTATCCCGGTCTTCAATTTGTCATGTTGTATGCTATCGAAATTGAAGTATCATTATCCATGGTAATTGCTTTCGAGTGTGCAGTCATTCATCCTAGGCATATCAGTTTACCAAACATTTCAGTGTTACCCGAGAGTTTCCCC
>JBBPBS010000633.1:2528383-2563890 GCA_037974835.1 Cicer judaicum | reverse complement strand
TTATAGTGCAGTTCCATGTATCAAGCGGAAGTTTCAAGTTTTCCAAACCAACAGTTATGACTTGATTTGTATCGTGTACTTACATGTGTTGGAAATAGCAATTAAAATTTTCAAATAAAATGACCTAAAAAGGAGTTAGCTGAGTTATTCAAATGCATAGGAGATTGTTATGGTATAGGACTTCCATGTTTGATTCTTAAAAACTTACACTCATTATAAAAAAGAGCTCACAATTTGAGTGGTCGTATAAAATTTTAAGAAACAATCCAAATCAAACCAATTAAGTTGGTTCAGGGTTTTCCCTTTTTTTATAACTAAAATGTATACAACTTTCCTAGTTACATTTTCAAATATTGGTCTTCAAAAACATATCGGGAGGTGTTGTGAGTACTTTATTTTCAAGTTTTTAAGCACGATAAATGTAAATATTACAAAGTAAAAGAACAACTACAGGAAGATAAATATTTGGGATACACATGTACTTATTGTGTATGTATAACAGTACCAAGGACTTGTACAAGCCAAATTGAATTTGTTTTTTTAAGCATTGTGAGGATAAAGGCGAATTGGGAGGTCCTTTGCAGGAATAGGGAAGGGATCAACAACAATTTCCTCATCTGGCATCAATTTTTCCCACTTGAACCTTTTAACTAAATTGTGCATGAAAACTAGTATTTCTAATCTTGCATACTCTTTTCCAGGGCACATCCTTGGTCCTCCACCAAATGGTACATAAGTGTAAGGAGGTGGCCCATTTCCTTCAAATCTTGTTGGGTCAAATTTCTCTGGCATGGGAAAACATTCTGGGTTCTTATGTGTTGAATTTGCACTCCAATAAAGCTACACATAAATAACAAAAAAATAATTAGGTGACCATGTTGATTAAAAAAAAGTGGCCACAAAATAGTTGCACTCATACCTTATACACTTGTACAAATAACATAACAACTTATGTTTTATAAATTGGACGTGCAGTTTGAACTCTGAATCATGTTTCCATCAGTTCAACTAAGATTGACGAATAAAAAAAAAATTAAAATCGGTTGAATTAACTATTGTTCAACCCGGTTCATTTCAATTCAACCTTAATGTGGTATAATCGGGATCAAAGCAACTAGCAAACTTGTTGGTTCTTGGTTCAATTGTGATTTGTGAACGACATAAACATATGTAGTATCTCAAAAATAATATAGTGATGGAAATGATACCATATACATATGCTTCAAACAGTAAAACAAAGACAAATAAAAAGAGATATATGTTCAATTTACCTTCCATCCCTTTGGAATTGAGAACCCATTGAACATAAAGTCAGTTATAGCTTCTCTGAAACCTCCTTGGAGTGGAGGGGCAACTCTCATTACTTCACAAGCTACGTTCCAAGAGTATCTCATTTTCTTTAAGTCATCCCAATTCAACAACTCTCCCTGGGATTTGGATTTTGCAATTTCCATTTGCTCTAAACATGTTGCACAAAAGAAACACAATTAAAGTGTTTGTTTGTGAATATCTTGGTAAACAAATCTAAGTTAGTGTTGGTAAAGCATGTTGTCTTGTCATTCCTTATATCTCAATAAGTCACATAAAAATGGTGGAGTGAGTGGGTTCGATTTTGAAAAATAGATTTAAAAAGTTAAAGGTCGAGTTTACTTTTTAAAAGATATTTTTTATTTTTAATTGTGATAGATTGATGATAAAAACTAAATAGAGATAACATATTTCTAAAATTGAAAATAATGTTTTGAACTTTTCTTAGAATTTTCAAAAAATTAATCTATGGGTAAAATTCATCCTAAAAAACACATATAATTCCTTTTCTAATATTTTATTAGTGAAAATGAAAATAGTTATGCTCATTTTATGACCAAATTATTATCCAATCCAATTAAAAATAACTAAAAAATATTATATTAAATTTTCGGCCTTAGATTTTAGAATTAAGAATTACAAAAACATAATATTTTACAATCTCAAATATATTTGAGATGTACACGTTAAAAAACGATAATTTTTTTGTCTTACGAAACAACACTTCTAAATAAATATGTTGTTTAAAATATATTTTTTAGAAATGTACGGTAAAAAAAAGTTGTTTCTATACAAAAATGTAATCTAATAGATTAAACCTTCAACCCATGACTTATTATATAAATTGTGGTTGGTTTTGCAATGATGAAAAAAATTTAAATGAATTAATTTTATAAAATAAATTTTAATTAAAAGTTAATTTAATGTAAAATCATTTATATTTAGAGACATTCGTGAAAAAAAATGGTTAGGTGATAAATCAAAAGTTAAAAATTTAATTTTAAAGACAAAAGATTGAAATTCTAACATCAAATTCAAATCAATTCTGAATCTCTAAAATCAATCTTGCACTGCAAAATTGAAACCAAATCTAGGCTAAGTTATACTTGTTTGTGAGTTGATTTTTTTTTAATAAAGCTGGTTAAGGATCAATCCCATTGATTTATTAAAATATCTTTATGCAAAATATTGTTACTTTTTGTTTTCAAAATTCTGTTTGACAGAAAAACTAAAATTTAGATTCTGGCTTTCAGGTTGACTCGGTTATTTAGTTATTATTCAAGCCAAAAATTCAAAAATAAAATCAATCTGGTTCCAAATCTAAGTAAACCCTAGTCTTTAATTAATGGAGAAACTCGATGGAGTGTCAATACAGAATAAGACTTGAGGGACACAAATATCTTGTTAATTGGTTATACAAGTTTTCACTAAGATAAAATAATAAATCTGTACTATATTGCATACTAATTAGTTATATTAAATGTGTTAGTCGATTAATTAGTTATATTGATTAATTAATTACTTAATATTAATTAATTATTTATTCAATTGATTATATAAATTTATTAACATTTGATATAATTTACTGTCTCAACTATTTGTTTTCTTTCAATTTCTCTTATAATAACTTAATTTGAGAATCGTAATAAATTAAGCAGCACTACTAATTAATAATGAAGTTGTGGTGTGGCAAGATGTGGCTCAAGTGGGATTCTTTAAAATTTTGTCAAAAACAGCACGAAATTAGACTGGTGAACTTCTACATAAATAATGAGATCAGCTTTGAAAATTATTTTGGAGTTTAACTAATGATTCAAATTCAAACATCGACCGAATCATGTGAGATTCGGTGAGTTTGACGTATATTAATTAAGAGGCATCATATTTAATATTTTATTTCTGACTTGTATGTAGACTTGGCTTTAAATACTCGGTGCCTGCATCTGTGTGTTACTATTCTTAGTAATCTTCTTTTCTAAAATAAATTTATTGAACTCATCAGAATGTTGTTTTACAAAATAAATTTCAAACTTATTCCATAGATATTAATATTTGCATAATTCTTTTTTTTTTTTTTTAAATGACGGAAGAAGAAGTTTGAGTAGAGTGGAAAATCAATACTAGTTTTTTTTTTTAAAAAAACAAAAATAAAATGCAAAAACAACATAGAATTAACTTAATATTTCAATTATGTTAATATTTAATTAATTATGACATTCTGAAATATTATTAAAAATAAAATATAAAAAAATAACCACCTCTCAGTACTAGTTGACTTATAGTGAGATAATTATTCTCATGTCTAAAAATAGGGATAAACTCTTCTTTTTTATGTAAATAAAAAGAAAATATAGCATAAAAATGCTACTTCTTGAAGCAATAATACTAAAAAAATTACAAATTTACTGTAAAAAATTATATATATCTTTTTTATAAAACATACAAATATTATCAATATAAATTTTAGATTCAAATTTAAAATATTGGTTTGTTACGTATTAATATTTATGAACTGAATTAACATCTAAATAATAAAGATTGGCTTGTTACGTTACAACGTCTTTAAAATAGGGGACTCTAAGAACATTAGACAGAAAAAGGGAAAATGTCAACTTTTCATTTTATTGAACATTTCTTTTTTCTTTATTACATTACTACCAACCAAGCTTTGATATTGAATTTAATACTCAGGACTCAGGTATCTGAAAATGGGTATCAGATTTTGAAGTGACGTAAAACCGACACCGTTTTTAGAAAAAGTACCCAAAGCTACGAACTAAAATATTATCATTAAGGGAAAAGGCTATCAAAAGTTGCATTATTCATACTTTTGTAAAAAGTGACATTTAATATTTGATATTTAAAGTTTATTTTTTATTTTTGTTTTTAGTTGCTTAACAAGTACATTTAAAGAACTTATTAATGTGACCCTATAATTAATAAAATACTTGCATGTCACTTGTAGTTTTTTTTTTAACACTTACAATTTTTGAATTTTTGTTGGGTATCATTTATTATCACATCAACATCAAGTATCAAAAAAGTTTATTTCTTCACAATTCATGCTACTTGTTTTTAACTATCTTTAATATACCTTTGTCAAAAAGAAAATAAAAAAATATTTAATACACTAAAGTGTAGTATATATTATGCATTAAATAGGGCGAACTATTAATAATTGAGTGTGATATTGGTATTCATATGAATATGAATATGATATTTTAATAACAATATTATTCTCTAATCTGAAATATAAACAAAAGAAGATTATATAATAATTTGGAAATGAATGATATAATGATGTACCTTGATAAACTCTATCATAAATGTGAGGTAGATCGGCAAGATATTTGACAATGAAAGTGCATGCAACGCTAGCAGTGTCATGTCCTCCTATCAAAAGACCAAGTATCTTATCGGCAATATCAAGTTCACTCATAAAATCTCCATTTTCATTACATGTCAATAACATGTGTGACAATATATCTTGTGTTGGTGTTGCTACTCCTTTAGCCAAATCCATTTTCCTTTGTCTTATTATCTTCAACAACTCCTTCTTTATAAAGTTTGAAGCCTTTATAGCTTTGTTGAATGGTGTTCCAGGCAAATCTATCGGTAGAGATATTATTCCAGCCGCCAATAAATGGAATGGATCGCTAAATTTTGCTACATGATTCTCATCTTCCACACTCATGAACAAACGACAAGCCAATAGAAAGGTATACCTATTCAGCAACCAAATAAATATTCAAGAGATTAATATTTATAATATAGATAAATATATATAACACATGCATGGTGGTTATAGTTAGTAATTGACCTCTTGGCCAAGGGGTAAACGGTGAGTTCAGTTTTGTTCTCCCAAAGTGAAGCAAAGTGTTTTTGAGCAATAGAATCCATTATACAAACGTAACGTTGTAAAGCTTCGGGTTTAAGAAATTGAGGAATTAATTTTCTCATCTTCAATGATTCTTCCTTAAAATTTGTTTGTAATGAAGTTGGGAAAATTTTAATGACACTTTCGGGCCACCAAACCGTCACTAACTTATTCTCATTTGAAAACAAAAATTTGTTACATGTGGCACCACAACACACCACCGTAGGTTGTCCTAGGATTGATGTTTTAAAAAGTTCGGAGGAATATTTAATCATACGGTCGAAAATGAATTTTTCAGGATGTCCTTTCCATCCGGTGGATAAGAATTCAAGGCTTTCACCTATTACCGGATAACCCATTTTTCCCGGTGGTAAGTTCCATGGTGATTTGTGTTTGTAGAAGAGAAAAAATAGGGAGAGAGAAACGAGAGAGATAAAGAGAAGGAGAAGGGAGAGATAGAAATTATGCTCCATGCTTTTTTTGTGACTTAATTTTTCAAGTGCAACTTCTTTATAATATAACTATTTTTTTTTTTAAAACTAGCAATGGTGCAATGGCAGTTGGCGTGTGTTTTGGGTGCCACAATTTATAGGCATAATGCTAGGGGATGTTCAATTTCGTGGGTCACAAATTAAATTATATATATTAATAATAATAATATAACAAGTGCTAATGTCAAATTACTGTACGGCAATGGACTAAGATGTCCATTCTCATCTTAAATATAGATAAAGATTTATTTAACAAATATATTTAATTTTATCTAAAGTTTAGATTAAATACGTAAAAATATTAATTTTTTATTTATACTCTTTATTTTCGAATAATTATTATATTCATAAAAGATATTTGTATCAAAATAATAATTATTTTTTATTTCTAATATAATTTTAATTATTTTATTTTAATTGATACAATTTATTTTGTTCATAAGTTATTATTGTTCACTTTATTTTTATTATAATAAGAATACAACAATAAATGGGTTATTATTTGTAATAAGAATACAACAACAAATGATAAAGATAAATTAATAAAATTATTTTTATTTTATTTTATTTATCATCATTTTTAACATGTACTAAATGATTAAATACAATAAATATTGTGGCACATATGAATATTTAAGATCGAGGCAATAATAATACTATTAATATTAATAGTATTATGCCATTAGTTATGTAATAGAAGCTCAGAAAATTTAATGAGCAAGAGCACTTGCAATGAATGGGAAGTGGTGGCTAGTACGATCCAATTCCCAAATTTTGCTACGTGTCACTCTATTTATCATCATAGCATCTCTAAATGTGTGGTTTATTTAGACCTTTCTTAACCATAAAAATATTATTATACTCCATGTAATTTTGATATTCGTAAGCTAAATAATTTAGTATTGCAAATCTCTTAGTGGACTAAAAGTTAAGTGAGTATCAAAAATTTGTAGTTGATACGTGGACTCGTTTAAAATAAAAATAAAAATGAGTTACTTCAAATTTATTTCATAATTGTTCTTATATAATAATAATTCTACTGTTAAATGATATAATGATTATATGTTATAGATTTTTTTATTGTTTTTTATAATTAATTATATTTTTCATAATAATTTGAGAAAACAATGATCACTAGCTAGTTTAGAAAGTTTTGAAGTTTTTGAAAGTATGATATTGATCTAAAATTTAAAAAAATTGTATTTTGAAATTTTTGATGTTGAGGAAGTTTTTGTATAAATCTAAAAAAAAGTATGTTTCAAACGTTTTAAATTGGTATAAACTTTTAAAATATCTGAAATACAGTATTTTGAAAGTTTCTCAGGGAATATAAAATTAAAAAAATTGTTGAAAAACTAAAAAGTCATATTTTGAATGTTTGAAATTTAACAAAAAGTTAGAAATTTTAACTTACTTGTGCTTCCAAAATTTCGAAAGATTCCAAGTTGCAAGTTGCTGTAATTTTTTTTCTTTTTTAGGTTTTGAAAGTTTCAAATAAATGAATGAATAAGTTAAGTGAAAAAAAATTTAACTATATATATACAAAATTGTAGAATGGTATTTTCAAGTATTTGGAGGGAGAGGAATATATTGGATGAATGATAAATTTTTCAACTTATGTTATATTTTTTTATTTAGATGAAATGAAGAAAAATTAACACACATCTACGGAATTCTATAGTCGATTAATATTAATATTTGTTAATTAAATTCAATTTAAAAAGATATATTTTTAAATATTAAAAAAAATATTTTAAATATTTTAACGTAAAAACCCATACCAATTTTTTTTACATAAAAAGAGCCTTTTACCTTTGAAGAGAAAAACACACCAAATTAAGGTTTGCCATTAATTTTTCCTCTTGTTCTATCTAATTCCTTTTTCTTTGTAAAAAGAATTATTAGTTCCTTTTTCCAGTCAGTTTTTTCGTCCCACACAACTTTCTTGATTTCGTTGCGTTTTTAAAACTATCATTCATGTGTTTTTAATTTATTTATTTGAAACCCAGTACCTATTTCTTTTTTCTTACTTGACCATTATTTTAAGACTTGTTTGCTTTGTTTAATTTAGATAGAACAAGAGGAAAACTTACTAACATGCCTTAATTTGTTGTAGTTTGTTGGTGTGTTTCTCTCTTGAAAGATAGGGACTCCTTTTTATTGAAGAAAAAGTGCCTAGGTGGAGTCTCATACTAAAATATCCAATTAAGCTCTTTTTTTTTTACACTTAACACATAAGATAAGGAACTAAAAACAAAAACTTACAAAAATATTGTGAACTCTTTTTTCCTCGATGTTAAAATAATAGTCTCGTTTAAATATCCGAGAGTTTCATCTATAAATCTATATAATTATTTATATAATTATTTATATAAATTAGATAGTACAATTGACTCATTTAATTTAATTCAGTATAATCATATGATTTGATTAGAGATTTAACGATTTGATTAACAATAAGTATTTTTATCGAATAAATTGTTGAGTCGGATTTAGAAACATTATTTAAGGTTTTTTTTTATCATTTTCAACTTTAAAATGAATATTTTATTTTATTATTTTTTTTTAGATAGTATGATAAAGAAACTCTTATGCAACTATCATGTCTTTGACATTAATTATTTGTTAAAAAAAGTAGTTTAAATTATATAGTACTCAATCTGATCTTGAATATATACAATAAAAAAATATATTTGATACTTTTAATACCTTTTATATGTTTTAAGTCTTATGGCACTTGTTAAAGAATTAAAAAAAAAATATACAAAGTGAAATTTTGCACAAAAAATATCAAATTTTGGAAAATTGAATTCACTACATTCAAGATAAAATTTTCACTTTTAGTATTTTGGCAATGTCTCAAATGCACTTTTATTTTTTAGCATTTATCATTCTACGATATGTAATGTCATGATTCCATCAATACCTTATAATTAACTAGATTATGTTTTTCAATAATTTATTTTATTCTCACGGAATAAGTTACAAATGACAATTTTAAAAACATAACTATTTTGCTTACATGGATAAGGTTGGTGACAAAAACAACATCCAAACCAAACCAAATTGATGATAAAATGTTGGTTTGGTATTGTTCAACGTGATTTATATATTTTTTTAAATTAAAAAACATAATGTACTTTATAAATTATAAAAAAGAATACACAAATTATAGTTTTTTATGTTCAACAAATTCAGTTAATAAATGTATAAAACTATGGAACATATATTGGTATTTAGATAAAAGAAAAATGGTCATTCACAAATAATTCGTTAGAGAGAAATATACTTTTTTAGTAGTGTGTATTTTGATTATCTCTTACCCACAAAATTGAAGAAAACTATAATATATTTATTTTAATTTACGGTATAAATTATACATGTGACAAATGATAGTAATTAATTAAATTTAAATACTATTTTAAGCTAAATGAAGTATTTTTTTTATACAACCTTAAATTAATATAAATATTTTACTTTAACGTGTGAAAGAAAATAATATATTTTGAATAGTTTGACTAAAACTTAGATAATATTTTATATATATAAAAAAAAACTTTAAAATATTTTAATACCATAACATTTATTTAATATAGTAATCAACAACACGCGTCTTGTTGCAATGCATGGTGTATTTTGCTAGTTAATACATAACATATATAATAAAATTTCATCACAAAACTATTAATTAATACATTAACCGTATACAAATATATGTTATTTTGATTTTAATCATTGTAATTTTTTATTTATTAATTATATTTTTGTAATTTTTTAAAACAATTATATCTTTGTAATTTTATTATTTTTTAAAAAAACAATCTTATTTATAATTTTTTAATTAAAAAATGTTAATAAAACAAATATTTGATGATATAAAGTATAATATCATTAATAATGATTGAATATTATTTAAATTTAAAATTAAATTTATTTTATTAAAAATCCAAAATTAATTAAATAAAAATAATAATAATCATCTTCGTCTTCAATTCTAAAATCACACCAATATTTGATATTATGATTCAAACAAGTTAAACCTAATGGCAAATTTTACTTGAAATTATTTTATATCTTAAGACTATTGCTGAGTCTCAAATATTTTAGCAGAAAAATGCTTCTTTATAGGGTTTTGTGAACAAAAAGTGATACGCGAATATTTGCATAATTTGCTGAGTCTATAAATTTAACTTCTATAAATTTTTAAAATATATGAATTAATTCTATAAATTGATAAAAAAGATAGATGAACTAAATTAGAATTAAACTTAAAAAATTAATTTAAAAAAATATTTTTTTTCAAAAAATTTTCTAGAAAAAATCAAGATTAGTTTTTGTAAAAAATTATTTGAAAAAAAAAATCCATTTTCTTTTTTTAGAATTTTTTTATCTGAAAAAAGTAAAAAAAAAAAATTGTAGAAATAATGTTTTGCTTAGGTGACGAGGAACACAGGAAATAGATGTCCTCCCATGGAATTGAAGACAAATTTGTCCCCCATTCCAAAACCCTGATTAACCTTGTCTTGCAATCTAAAATCAATGAATGCTTTTATTTATTTGATATTTAATATTTTGAATAGTAAACGAAAAAAATAAATGCCCGCGTGGTGTGTCCTATATATTTGACAGCAACGATGTGGACGTGTCCGTATTTATATCGTATCAGAGTAACTATCAAATACTAGTACATTCTTTATACATGACAGTTGTCGGTTTGTGCAATGTCTGGAATTTATTTAGATAGCTGCACCTTATCTATCATTAATTCATCTATCTGGATATTACAAATGGCAATTTTGGAAATACTGTGAAAATGGAAGGGCATTTTCTGAAAATAACGTAAAAAAGTAGAGAAAAGCAAGAGCGTTTAGTTTGGCGCTTTCAGCGCCCAGTGCAAAGCCATTGTTGAAAGTTTGAATCATTCTTCTTCATTTCTCCTTCTCTCTTTCTCTCTCTAATAATAACCTAACTGTTCAAATTTCACTTCCATTTCCTCTCTCTGTTCTAAATTACCATGAATTCTGAATGTTTGTGAACGCGGTTTCGGTTCAGATCCAGATTCATGGGGATTTGCTTCAGCATTGAACAACACAACCACGTCTCCCTCTCCGATTCCAATTCAAACCCTAAATCTGCAGGTATTTTCAATTCAATATCCGATCAATTTCTCTCTGTTCATTATTCGATTATCAAACTCTCACATTCCTTATGTTCACTAGGAAATGATGAATCTGATGCACGAACGACTCCATTAGGTGCCGGTTCCATGAATATCAAAGAACTTCGCGAAGGTGCTGGTTACAGCAACGTCAATATTTTTACTTACCAGGAACTGAGACTCGCTACGAAGCATTTTCGTCCTGATTTCATTTTAGGAGAAGGTGGATTTGGAGTTGTATATAAAGGAGTTATAGATGATAGTGTAAGGACTGGTTACAAATCCACTGAAGTCGCCATTAAAGAACTTAATCGCGAAGGATTTCAAGGCGATAGGGAATGGCTCGTACGTCACTCACATTTTCTACGTTCTCTGTTTCAATTCACCTTTTTCCTTACTGCACAAACAATAAGTTACTATATATATATACTATTTAATGCGAAACATTCCTTATAATTGAGTTTAATAATGTGTTTTTTTTTTACACATTAATGGCTTTATTAGTTGGTTTCGTTTAGATTGAGTTCGAACATTCCTTATAATTGAATTTAATGTGTTTTATGATTCACATTAATAGTTGTTTTAATTGGTTGGTTTGGTTTAGATTGAGTTTGAGTGACGTGATTTTTGTTTGAATATTTTTACTTTTAATACCAAATTTGATGTAAAAATTATTGTAAATTAGCGATAACTATTTTTGTTTATCACATCTAATCAAACTGAGGTTTTTTGACAAAAATCAGTTTTCCCTAACAGAAACCAAACACAAGAGGCACAATCGTCCAATTATGATACTCATAAAATCCTACACTAAACCAAATACTAGTACAGTTAATTTTGTGGTTGAACACTGACATTTGATCTCGTCAAAACAACGATGACAGTTGATAGTTAGAGTGGTGAGGAAGATTTGATGCGAGTGAGTGTGATGGGCCTCCCATGAGAGTATCACACATTCTGTTATGCTATAACAGAAATGACTAGTGGCGTGAGATGATCATCAGAGAATATTCTAGAAGGAGAGAGGGAGAACTATAAGAAGGAAATGGTGGGAACCAGAAAGGGTATCTTAAAATTAGAGAGTGGTTTGGGTGGTTTTCGGTTGAATAGAGAAGTTAGTTCTCTCTCACAGTTAGGTTTATCTTTACTTTTCTGTTCATCATCTTGTAAGGAGCACTGCTTCAACCACTTATTGCTGGTTTAATTAAGTTTCTATTCCAATTTCACAGTTAATACATAAATATTTCCTTCTACCTGTTTTGGTACATATCGGAGTGGTGAACGGGACCAAACTTAAATGCTCTGATTTTATTTATACCGCAGACTGAAGTTAACTATTTGGGTCAATTCAGTCACCCAAATCTTGTGAAGCTCATTGGATACTGCTGCGAGGACGAACACCGGTTGTTGGTCTATGAGTTCATGGCAAGCGGGAGCTTGGAGAAGCATCTTTTTCGCAGTAAGCTTTGCATCTTTTAAAAAAGGAAAACGGATTATTGGCATAATTAACGTATTTGTAGTTGGATCTGTACTGGGTCAGTTGTGCTTTATATTGCCATTCACTAAGTCTTACATACTATTTATCTCTATATATAAAAGACTTGTTACTCAATTATTATGGTCAACCTTCCTTCAGCCTCAAAATGGTGTCTACCACCTTCCAGCTCTCTCTCTGACCCTCTCTCCCTCTTATGTTGGTGGCTGTGTGATGTGTAGTTTGCTTGGGGCAGCCAAGGACATTTAAACACCTTAGTATTTTATCCTATGGTGTACTTACTTTTTGCATAGCTTTTAGCATGATGAAATATAAAACTAACCATGATTTTTGAAAAACTTTCAAATGTAATAATTGTCCTCTTTTGAAATTTGACATGCTATTAATCAAATAAAGAGCTTAATTGTTTCAGTTTTTTTTAAAGAGAAGACATTTATTTTGGAAAAAAATTTATTAAAAGTTTTGAGCGAAAAAATTAGAATCAAAATCTCATATTTCTTATTATTTTTAGAAGCTACTTTTTGTAGTTTCTAAAAGAAACTGTAGTTGTGGGTTGTGACTGCGTTTTAAATTGCAACCAAATGAAAATAACTTTTGCTTTACATAAAATCTCTAAAGAAATAAATATGCTGTTTAAAATACTTAGACAAATGGACCCAAAGCCCCATCTTATCATCAATTCATGTGCTTAGTGTCCCACTTCTCATGATTCTTGCCATTCAATTCTTTAATTGCCTCTTACACTAATCATCCCACTGTTTCTTGATGGTAGGAGCGGGATCAACATTGAATTGGTCAAAAAGAATGAAGATTGCTTTACACGCTGCAAGAGGGCTTGCATTTCTTCATGGTGCAGAAAGGCCCATCATATATCGTGATTTCAAGACATCAAATATCTTACTAGATGCGGTGTGTTGTCTTCTAGTTTATATATATAGATATATAATTTGCAATAAGTTTTTTTTCAAACTTTTTGTTTTCTAGAAGTGAGATCTTCAGCATTCTCAAAAGTTTCTTCTTTTTCATATTATAAGATATTTTTTGATTTTGCAAACTTTAAAGGAAAAAATAGAACTGTGATCACACCCTTAAATATCATTCCTAATTGTTCAACCTGGCTTACTAATGGTTCCTTCAGAGATATTACTTTACAAATTGTGCAGAGAGATTAGTGAGCTTTGCTTCGTTAGTAAACATGCAGTTGGTGTTTGTCTTGATTTTTTTGGAGGATTTTTATCCTTGCCAACTATATTTATCTACTAATTTCCTCAGTAAAACACTGATTTATTATCAAACAGAAGAAAAAATGACTGTCCCACTCAATAGCATCATAAGTCATTTTTTAAGACCAGCTATCTAATATTGAGGCATAAACCTGCAGGATTTCAATGCAAAGCTTTCAGATTTTGGCCTTGCAAAGGATGGGCCAATGGGGGACCAAACACATGTTTCAACACGAGTAATGGGAACATATGGATATGCTGCTCCGGAGTATGTCATGACTGGTAAGTTATTTGAATCTATTTTTGCTGAATAATTTTGAAACAAAAAATTCCTAAGTGGCAATAAAAGTGCATTTGCTTTATCAATATTTATGCAATTTACACAATTTTATGTTGACGTAAACAACAGTTATTAGACCATCCTAGCATTTTTGTGCACTTTGTTGTTGGAAATGAAAGCCTGCATGAATTTCATAAACTAATTGAAGAGGTGTAAAATTGGATCCTCTAAATTTCTTCAACCTTGGTGTTGTATGGAGGACTAAGGAAAGAAGAAACTAGTAACACTTATGTGAATTTCAATATTCTAAATTTCTGTCTGTATAGGTGGGGTTCTGTGTCATATTGTATTGGGATTGGTATGCCATTTCAATTGTGATATTGAATCTCTTTCACTTTAATGGTATGGGAAACTGATATTTTTCTCTTGTTGGCAGTTCTTTAAATGTGATGATCAATCCACTACTTTAAGATGTGTGCATCCATTATATAGATCAGTTGGGATTATATCTGTTATGTAACCTGTTTGTCAATATGAACAGGGCACTTGACTGCTCGAAGCGATGTGTATGGTTTTGGGGTGGTGCTACTTGAATTACTTATTGGTAGGAAATCACTAGACAAGAGCAGGCCCAGCCGAGAGCACAACTTGGTTGAGTGGGCACGCCCACTGTTAAATCATAATAAAAAACTTCTGAAAATTTTAGACCCAAAAATAGAAGGGCAATATTCAAGTAAAGCTGCAGCAAAGGTAGCTCATTTGGCATACCAATGTCTTAGCCAAAACCCGAAAGGTAGACCTCTCATGAGCCAGGTTGTTCAAATCCTTGAAGACTTTCAGTCTAAGGCGGAAAACGAAGAAAATCAAATCCTTCAAAGTGGTGGTAGCAGTATAACCATTTATGAGGTTCCAAAGGGCAGCAATGACACTCCAACTTAGGGCTAACCAAACTGCAAATGATGAGGTCTATAGGAGCGAGGCAAGACCAGAAAAAAGCAGAACACGGCCTTCAAATGACTAAATAATTTATGTTCTTCCCCAGATTCTGACGCTCCAAGATCAGCTTCCTCTCCAACTTGATGTTTCATCTCTTTGTCCAAAATGTTAACAGGTGGATCCCGGTGATGTTTCCAGATGTTTGTCTGATTTGGGCAGAATTTGGCAAAGGCATCTATGTAGCTTAAGCATTCCACTTCAATTATTCTTCTTTCCAATTTTGAATCATTAGGATTTTGTTAATTGGAATATTTCATGTAGTTTGTGTCAAAGAAACATTTCTTTTTTCATTATTTCCTCTGCACACAAAATGCATTCACTGAACTGAAGCATGTCTTCTGTCAAATCAATATTCCCGTTGCAATGAAAATTTCATCAGAATATCATAGGGGAATGAGATGATAAGTATTTTGAGAGGTTATTTTATTGGATCTTGGTAAGCAAAACCGAAATCTTTTAGTTATCAATTGAAGCCCTCGATATTCCCTTACAAGACACGACCAGCCATTTTTTTTAGTGATTGCCCTGTGGCTGCCTGTTGTATATAGATACAATCGTTCGGTGTTTTTTGACGAATATAGTTTTCCCTGGATTTAAACCCTTGTATCATCTAACTTTGGCCTTAATTAGCTGACTAGTTACTGTTAATGGAAAACAATATATTACGAGAGCAAGACCATTTGACGAATTCAACATGTCACAAGCAACCGATGTGTACCAAATGCATACTTCCGTTATCACATAATTTCCAATGGTAGCCAGTAGATTTGGTTTTCTTCCATAATACGATTCCCAAATCAATTATCATTTGATGTCTTTTATAATTTTGAACACCAACAAGTGTTAAAAGTTTGAGCAAGTCAAAGAAAGACAAATGATTAAATTATTCTTCAAACAAATTATATGTTTGCAAAAAAACAGTTGGTTGTATCTAAAGAAAAGCAATACTGAAAAGTTTGTTGTATCACCCATATGTCATGATGGTTACAAGATTCAGACTTTACATCCTAATCATCTGCTTATAAAAAAAATCCTCAGGAGTATCTGCCAACTGGTAATCCTAATCATCCATTTTCGTTCCAAAGTGAACCTTGCTATTTGTTGTTATACCGTTTTCTTTATCACTGAGAGTAATATGGTCCAACCCGAATCCGAATTGTGAGATTAAAAAATAGTGTGCTTGTAAAATTGACACCTCTAGTGGTGGGGTTTAGTTGGTGGTGGTTGACACATGAAAAATTAATATGAAATAGAAAAGAAAATGGAAAATTGCTACTATTTGGATTATTTTGTGGATTTGGAAAAAATTAAGGATTTTGTAAATTTGGATTAGTGAAAAGTTGGCAATTTTGCATAAAATTGAAGAATGTGTTATTTTGGTTGTATTGTAACTTCAAAATATTTATATTTAGAGAAAATAGATTATGTGCGGTCAATGTAAATTTTTATGCTGACTGTCAATCAAAGCCATTAATTTTGCAACAATGTTAAATAGTATGACAGGCTTTTTCACAAATAAATCATGAATATTAAAATTTTAAATTGGAAAAACTAACTATATACTATGGTAGTGGATTGAAATAGTCAAACTAATTAAAAAAAGACACATAACTTCTTGTCTTTCGTTATTATAATTACACCATGAATAGTTGTGATTAAATGTCTATCTAAAATAATTTTACATTAATAGTGCACATTCATTGTCTATGTGAAATAGACTATGCACCTTCAATGTAAACTAATTTCACATTATCGGTCAACCAGAGCCATTGATTTGATATACCATTATATATCTTAATGAATTGAAACAATATCTGCTCCATAAAGAGTTGTGATTGGCTATGTAAAATAATTTTAAGCCAACGGCACCCATCCATTAATCTCTATTTCCTAAATCTAATATCGAACAGCATAAACAATGCAATGCAACGAGAACATCCACACTTTACATTTTAACAGATCAATATAATTGTTTACTTGTTCTCCAAAAAATGGTTTACTAGCAAGTAATTTTGCCGCAACACCAATTTTCCAAAACAACCAACATGCATCGAAACTAAACATATAATCATAGTTCTTAGCTTCAGGGCCATAACATTGCTTTGACAATCAATAGGTTTGAATTTTATTAATCATTATAGCCTTGAAGAATCTCAATTAAATTACCACCTATAAAATTTCCCTTTTCAAGCATGAA
This sequence comes from Cicer judaicum, assembly GCA_037974835.1. Taxonomy (NCBI): domain Eukaryota; kingdom Viridiplantae; phylum Streptophyta; class Magnoliopsida; order Fabales; family Fabaceae; genus Cicer; species Cicer judaicum. The sequence continues at coordinate 2,546,865 of JBBPBS010000633.1, read as the reverse complement.
AAATATGTTGGCCAAAAAAACAAAGTTTCTTGTATCTATAGAAAAAAAGATGAAAGGGCCACGCTACTTTGATTCATCCATTGGGCTACAAGATTGAGATATTAATTCCTGATCATCTTGTTTTGATTCCTCGGACTTGGAAACAGAATCCTCAAGAGCCTCAAGAAAAGACAAAACTGTGAACTTGTCTGCCAACGGTGGAAAATGAATCAGCAATCAGCAATATTCAATATAATCAAATCAATAAGCAAATAGTAGTAAAGATGCATGCATCCGCTAGTGCTAAAGATGCACGCATCGTGATCGATAACAATTAAGGCGGAGGCTAAAGATTATGAAAGTACTAGAAGCTTACATTTACTTGGATCAATTCCAAACTGAGACAAATCAATTTGTCCTGTTCGAAGTACCTGTAGCAATAAATAAATAATCAGACCAAGTAGTTTTTGAAATGAAATGGAAAATTGAAAAAAAGAGGTACTGCAGCCTTTACATATGTAAATGAATCTACTTGCTGGCGGAAAGGTGGGCTCTGCAACAACTCCAATATTTCTTCTGGAGACCAAGTACCCTACATCAAAGAATATAGCATGAATCGCTAAAAAGTCAATCACAACGTTGGAATATAATCAGATCACTACATTGGTATGTACCTCGGGTAAATAGGGAGCTAGGCGCTGCTCCAAGGGTAATGTCGCCATCAATGGCATGATCAGATCAGGTTTCAACAAGTCACCTAGTCCCAAACCTAGTTGAATGCAAGAAAACAGTAAATGTAGATTGAGTAGTGCATATTTGCCGAAATAAATAAATAAAAAAGGATGTATAAAACCTAATCCATCATAGTGCATACTAATCCACCTCATCATGAGATAAAATTTTGAATATTATGTTATTGAAATTTGAATGGTTACAGTATGCATTTGCAATATTATCTGTTGACACCTATCTATAATATTGTCTCAAATCTCAATAAATAGCAAGGAAAGGGATATAATGCCAAGTGATTACCTCCATCAGGATTAAGAATGCTATCTGTAAGCAACTCATCAGAAAAATAGTAGGTTAGGTCTCAACATAGTGAAAAGGGAATAAAAGAATGTCTCTCTCAATGAAACTTATATTACCTGAAGCGGGCCCAATGTTACTCAGTATTCTTTGGAGATCTTCCAATTTAACCGGACCAGAAGATGTTACATTGCTAGTTGCATCCATACCCAAGTTTGGGACAACTAAGTTTGCGGCTCTTTTCAACAAAAATAAATCCAAAACTTAAGTGTCCAATTTGGCAAATAAATGGATATGCAATGCAATAATAAGGGATTCGGTAACTAAATTGCCACACTAAATGAATTTTGTTTTGCTAGGTCTCGCATCTAAAAACATTTGAATATCCAAAATCAGTACCTAGATGAGATGTCATCCTCAACCATATCCTCAGAAACTTGAAGTGGAAGGGATTCATCGGGCTCTTCTTCGCCAAGGAGCTCTGTTAGTCAGTAAACATTAATAAGTAGGTTGCCCTTTACTTCTAGGGATGGAAGTTTCACTCTCAAACATTTAGCTATTTGCCTATGTCACTTTGAAATGCTGCAAACTTATGCATAAGTCAAAACCAAATAAAGGTGGCAAACATGAAATTTTCCTGTAATATTCTAAGTACCCGTGTAAGTAGTAATCATTGTAATTTGTATCACCTAATATGCACTGTTTAATGAAATTTGAGATTCACCCAACCACATGTGCAGATGCTAGATCATATGGAGTCATCTCAGACTATTAGCTTTTTAATGAAAAAATATGGCGCCACCATATTCAAAAGGATGAAACAACCAAAAAGAATCAATGAAGAGACGCTTTCTGTATTATATGTTCCCATAAAACTTAAAAACAAAAACTGGAGAAAAAAAATTACTCTTAATATCTCAAAAAGCATTGGGCTGTTAATTACTGTCCTGAAGTGCTCAATCATATATATGATGCACAAATATTCTAAATGATTTGTTCAAAACCATACAGGGTACTTATTCATTGCCAGTACATATTGCAGGATTGCAATAACGTCCACTTACATACTAAGATTTAAGCTAATAGAAAGGAAGCGTAGTACTTGACATTTAAAGCAAAAGGAGACATACTTACCTAATGGTCTGTTAATGTAATCATTCACAGAGCTACACAGTTGAGAGTCATTATCAGCATTAGATTCCTAGACACAATAAAGGATCATGTAGAAAATAGAAAAATAAGAATGAAAGCAGAGTACAAAGGGAGACGAGTGGATATTCAGTAATATGACCAACCTGCATCCAGAAGAAGAACTTTCTGTCATCACTATTAAACTTCAATATGTAAACCCTTCCAGATGTCTGATTAACCTAAGCAACCAATAACTATACATGTCAGAAAACTTAGAATCATCAAAAGAATCATAACCAAGATATTTAAAGCAAAGAAGTGGAACCTGCTCAAAAATAGCCTCATTTGGAAATATTATCTGATCCTGTGTTGGTTTAGGTCAAGAAGCATCAAAGTTCAAAATAAATCCAGCAGGAAGCAACTAAAATTGTCATACGATACAGTAAAAAATAAAATGAATGATTATCAAAAATAATAAGGGTCGGGAAAGAGACCATTGGGGTAGCTCCTATTACATAAAAGATGGTACTATTCTTAGGTGATTTGGAATGTGTGGAGAAGACCCATTAGAAACACAATAAGAGGGTTGACCAGATGTCGGAAATGTTGGATTAGTCAAATAGTTAGAGATGGAGTGAGACCAAAGAAAACTACTACAGGGCAAACAATCAAAAGAGATTTAAGATAAATGGTTTATCTTTAACTTAACATACAACCGGGTATCATATGATCTTATGTAGTCAACCCCACCTAGTGACTAAAAATTTGGTTGAAGCATATGGGTACTCCAAAACTAAAAAGTTCAACACGTACCAGATACCATTGGGTACAGACTGAATACATACCAATTTGTTTTTTTTTTAACAAAAAACTGCTCAAATTGAGTACATGTGTGTATTGTTTCAGTACGTAGCAGACAGCATGTACCAAGAGTCAGATACAAAATAAAATTGTTAAATAAGAAAAAAAAGTTTACTCATTCCTATCGACGTTGATCCTTTCTCTTTTGGGCATGTGGATTCTTTCGCTATTTCCTACTATTCAAATATTCATTCCCTATTTTCGGCTACACAAATATCACGGTTCGTGATTTCCTTATATATACTTCTTTGATCCTGTTCCAATTTGTAATGTAATAAATTAGGAAAGGTTATAGACAGAAACTAGAAAATCAATCGTTATAATCAAGTGATTTATTGTTCAAAAATTTAATGGATCAAGCAATTTAACACCAATTCTAATCTCCTATACCAATTTCTCTCAAATATACGACTTCATACAATTTTGCCAAGTTTATATAAAATATGTTTTAAAAATTATATAAACATACTTGTACCCTAGATTTTTGGAAAATCACATACTATGTGCTAGTGCAACGTAGCTAGAAAGTGTGTAGATAGTGAAGTGAGAAAATCAAAATCAATATTCCAACTTACCCAATATTTGTTTATGAGAGTGATTTTACTCACTTAACACTCTAAAGCGAGTTGCTTGCTTGCATTAGAGAAGCCAGATTCAAAATACTTGCAACAAAAAGAAGGAACATAATAGTGCATCACTTAAATGAAGACTAATTATACATACTTGGGGAGAAAAAAGGATACATCTTCAACAACATTTTGTGTGCGATCAAGCCACTGAAAATGAACTAATCCTTCATCGCCCTGAGAAAAAAGCAATCACATGAAATGCTGAAATAATATATTAAAACTTCAACCATGCAGATTCAAAAGAATATTAAAAGCAAGGAAACAAATGAAACAATACCCTAGCAATACGAATGAGTCCTTTTCGTGTATCAGGAACCACCTTTTTCCCCTGGAGAAACATTTTACCAGCACGAAACTCCAGCATAATTTCCTGCCCCCATCAAAATTTTACCAAATGAAAAAATAAAAATAAAACCATCAATCACATCATCGAAAATTGAACCATTAACTTAAAATCACAATGTTAAACCCTACACTAAAACCATAACAAGCACCCAATCATCTTAAGACAATTTATACCCTTCATGCAATAAACTTTAAATCACCGCGCAATGACACAGACTATAAGCTTCCTCGCAAAAATCCAAATACTAAAATACTCTTTGTAAGTTTTGCTCAAAAAAAAACACAGTTTTTGATAAATATAATTTGAAATAATTTAGTGAAGAAATAGAAAAGACGAAAGTGAAAGTAAAGAGGAATACGTTAATACCTGAATTGCAGGAAAAGCGTCGATTGAAGACGAACTCATGTTGGTGGAGTAAACTGGAAAAAGGAGCTACAAAAGGTTAATAACAAAAAAGAAAAGAAAAAAAGTAAAAAGAAAGAAGAGATGCATTTAAAAACGACGGGACGAGAAGAGAAATTAGTTGGAAGTGAAGAAAAATCGATTACTTTTTTGATTTGAAGAAGATGATGAAAGAATGACTATGGTGGAAACTGGAAAGTGAGTGAGGGTTGGGTTTATTATGTTTTCAGATTTTGTAGCGTTCTCTAACTCTCCTCTATACCCCCCCCTCTATTTCTCTTTACCCCTTCTCTTCGATTAAACTATGGATTTTTTGTTTTTTTTGTAAATATGATTATCTTTGTGCTTATTTATTATGTTTTCAAATACACTCTCTATTTTTCTCTCTATACTTTTACTTTTAGTTTCTAAATAAAATTGCTTATTCTATTTTCTAAAACCACGACAATTTTTATTTTTTTTAATTAAAAAATAGTTATATGATATATTTAAAATAAGTATTATATGATATTATGATTTAAAATTAAAATAAAATATTATAAAAATTTAATTTTTGATTTTATAAATTTTTTATATTTATAATTTAATTAATAATATATAAATAATTAATAATTTAGATGATTTTATATCGTGAAATTATATTTTATGTTATTTAAAATATATTAAATAAAATAAATTAAAATTATCGATTTTTAAAATTAAAAAAACAAATTTTATAAATTGATAAAATGAAATATTAAAACTGCGATTAATTTTTTCTTAATTGTAAAAGTCTATCCACTAGCTTATAATAGTTAATTTATAGTTTAAGAGGTCATTTGACGTCCATAAAATAACTATATGTCTTATACTTGTTTTGTCTTTAATTATCTTTTTATCTTTAATTGTATTTTTCAATTTTATTCTTTAATTTATGTATGTTAAAACAATTTACTCTTTTTTGTAAGAAGAATGTTAAACACCGATAATAGTTAATAATGTGGCATTTGAAATTTTTTATTGTAAAATAATTATTGCATCTTCTTCTCTAATTCTATTTTTTACTCCAAAATTTATGATTTTGACAAATCATTTGTTTTATGCAACTTTCATAAATAGAGCATCTATGTTAAGCCTCATGGCTCTTCCTCTTCTCTTTCATTTATTGTCGACTTTATTTTGTTCATAAACAGAGTCCATTATTGTTTTGTGAAAAATAAACTAAAAGGTGCAAATATGAGAAAGGTGCAAGATTTGAGATCTAAGATGAAGATATTTTAAACTGGAAAATTTGGTTTTGTATGCATATCGTTAATTTGTTATAACTTTTATGAATAAATTGGGTATATGAGTGCAACTCGTGGGATGAATTATGGGCAAATAGTGATTTAAGAGGTGTGGGTGAATTTGAGGGCATGAATGAGATAATGACATAGTTAGAAACTTATAATGTGATGCTATTTTTATTATTTTTGTGGTTGAGCTATTTGTTTCCTTTTATTTGAGACAACAATAGGACTTTGACACGTATAGGTAACATGTTTGACTATGACAAATAATGTTGGAACAAAACAACAATTTACTCTAACAAACATAATTAAGATACTAAAAATGAAATATTTTAAATTTGTTATAATTTTTATTTGACTTTTTGAAAAATAATATATACTACCGTATAGATAATAATAATAATAATAATAAGATGTAACATTAATTTTAGATGATCTAATGTATTTAAAATATATATAAAAAAATTATTATACTTAATTTATTGAAAATGTTAACAAATTAATTACTTAAAATAGGATAGAAGTATAATATTTACTGCTAATAATAATGATAATGATGGTAGCAATATTTTTTGACTAAATAATAATACAGATTGACCTTTAAGATGTAGTTTGACATTTTAAAATTATTCACACAAAAAATGGTCTAATCCTTTTTTTTTTTTAATTAAGTCCATCAGTGTGTGTGGTTAGGAGTAAAAGGATGAGGAGGGAGTTGGAGTGCCAAAGGTTGGTTCAACTTCCCATCTTAATAAAATTAATAATTAATTATTAATATGAATTATTTTAAAAAAATTATGGAGGGGAGGTAGTATTTAAATTATATATGTATTTGCTTCAATTTTTAGGACAAAAGGAGAACAAAATCGCTTTTCAATTTTATTTTGTTCATACTTTCATTTTGGAAGGATTTGGAAGGTAGAAGATATGGTTAAATATATTTAAAAAATTTATGTCACGGTTAAATCGTTAACTCAAATATATTTTTAACTTAAATATTTCTTCTCATTTCATTTTTTTTTTTTGAATCAGATACATTTTTAACTTAAATATTTTTTCTTATTTCTTTTTCTTTCTTTTGAATCATATATATTTTTAACTTAAATCTCTATTCTCATCTCCTTCCCCTTATTTAGAATTGAACAAATTTCTACTTCTCTCTTTTTTTTGTTCGTTAAAATCTCGCTCATTTTATGCTTTCAATTGAACAAAATAAATCATAAAATATTTGATACAAGCTTGCATGTAGGATATAACTAGACTTCAGATTGATAATTTATTACTTTGTTTATTATTTATAAATTGATGTGGAAATAAAAAATATTTTGGCTAAATTATACTATTTGGTTCTTTAAGTTATTTTTAGCTTTTAATAGTTTTTTCATTCTATTTTGATCTTATGAGTTACAAATGTTAGTCATTTTTGTCATTTACTAGTTTTTCGTGACTTCATCAAATTTTTCAAATGGGACAGATATGTGTAGGTGAATATGCGTTGGGCTCAATTATCTTATAGATCTAGGGTTTGGTCTTTTCATATTTTTCATTTCTTCTACAAATTAGGGAGTTTATATTTCATTATTCTTCAAGTAACAAGACAAATTCATCATTATAATCGTAAGAATTGGTCAAAATATTCATTGATTTATGCAAATTGACAAATACATGTTTAAAATTATAAAATGACATTAAAAAATGCTCATTCGTTAACATTTAGAGACTACGACATTAGGGAGTTAAATGGACATATCACATTCCACAACGATCACACTTCTATGACAACTTATTAAGGACAAATTTTCTTATGAAATTTTAGGCCATATTAGAGACATATCTATCGATCGTTGCAATTGTGCATTAACTAATGAGTGACATATTAGTCTTTGAGAGACCGACATCTCATGGGTCAATTAATCTTTAGTGTGATAGTTTTGAGTTGGAATAAATGTAGAGAGGTGTTATATTCACATAATATGCAACATTATTGTGTTTAGTGGTAAATATTAACAAATGGATAATTTTGATCAATATTTTATAATTTTATGATCCTATTGGGTCTAGAGAATGAGAGATACTATTGTAATAATATTTGTTTGGTTCAATATTTAAGATGGATGAGATTAAAATTTGTCATAAACTTTTGTTTTGACTCATTTTTTTTAGCAGATTTATAAAGGTGAAGACCAAAATTACTTATAATTTATTTAAAATATCTTCTATTTTTTTTTGGTAAACATAAATTTAATTAAAATCTCTTTATCCTATTTAAATTGAATAAAATTCTATTTTTTTTCCTCCTCCATTCATTGAATCAAACATACCATATAAACTTGAGGAACAAACATTTTGACTTCCTTTTCTTCTTCTTGAGAGTGATCACACGTGGTAATTAACAATTTATTTCATGTAGCATATGTTGTCTAGACTCGACAAATGTTTTTTAGATTACTTGTTAACGAGCATACTTTAAGTAGAGAGAAGACAATGGACATTGTTAGGTTTTGTGGTGCAAAGTGAACATATCCAAAAACAGCTAGCAAAAAAGGTTCGTCTTTAATAATTGGTGGTGTAGGATGCTGCATATTTAAATTAGGAAGGAGTTGTTCACCATACTGTTATATCTAGAGTAAAAAAACTAATATAATAGTCGTAATTAGAATAACCGAAAAGATTAATTAGAAGTTTGATTAAATATTTTATAAACGGCGGAAAAAAGGGGTTATAGGTCTAGGACGGTACGTTGTTGTGTGGAAGTTGGATAGGATAGAGATCTGGAATTGTTGAATGGAATGATACAAAAGAATCACTCAACAGTGACACTGTTTCTGTGACTGTATGCCTATTGCCAAATACCCATTCATTGGTTCCTACAGACACATTCCCCTTTCTTCTTTTTCAAACAATCACTCACGCCAATTCAACACTTTCATCATGGATAATAATCATAATCATGTCCATTACAACCACACTCATCCCTCCAAATACACTAGATGGAACGCTAGGTAACTACCACATTACATACTTTCATTTTTCATATTTCACATTTCACGTTTCACGAATTCAATTTTATTTTATTTTTTGCTTCACAGGGAGAGCTTCGAATTTATGTATGCAAGGCCTTGGCAACTAGTCAATGATTTCTATTTGAATGCTGTCCGTGGCAATTCCTCTTTGCCGCTTCTATTTCGAGTTCAGGTCAACCCTAATTTTTAGCCCTAATTTCTTTTCCTTTTACTCTTTTAGAACCTTGGTTACCATTACTATGAAAATATGTTTTGAATATCGTGATACTCCACGCTATCACAGTGTACTTCAAATATGTTTTGTACGTTTATTATCATTCTTAATTATTGATTTTCTAACAGACTGTTCCTGATCACGACGATTCTGGAATTTCAGTACTTTCTGATAAGACTGACTTGGAAAAAGGTGTATCCAAAGATCGTAGTGGGAGGTGGGCAAGAATAAATTTCAAAATTGTTCTTTCTTATCACGGGGAGTCTTTTGATGGCTGGCAAAAGCAGCCAAGCTTGAACACTGTTCAAAGGCAGGTTCTTCTTCTTGCAAAATACTTGACATTGAGCATACTACCATCTGCATACATGCTTTAAAAGATCAACTTTCTCCTTTTGTACCTGTTTTAAGTTGCATATAAATGTTTTTGGCAAAACCATGATAGAATATATAACATAGCACAACTGTTTCTCCTGTCTCTCCCTTTGCTGCTTCATGCCCTCCCTCCTGGATCAAACATGCCTTTTATTTTTGTTACAATATTAATGTGGTAAAAAGAAATAGATATGTTTAAATGAGTTTCTTTTGTATTGGATTGTCACTCTGCGTTTTGCTCTTCTACAAATTTCTTGTTACAGCGTAGTAGAAGCGTCACTTGGTAAATTTGTTGATGAAATGAAAACTCAACTGCTCAAGGAGAAAGGTTTGCCTATTGAAGGTTGTGCTTCTGTTGCTGGTCGAACAGACAAAGGAGTGACGGCCCTTCAACAAGTTTGTTCATTCTGTAAGCCATTTCCCTATTCTTATCAATGCTTTTGATATGTCTGAACCTTCCTATTTGAGTTGCTAGTTGCTACATACTCAACATGAAAAAGACAAAACTGGAGCCCCAAACCTCTCTTATAAACAGTTTTATGACAAAGACGTTTAGCATTTCACGAGCATTTGTTTATGCGCTTATAGTTATACAATCCAACATTCAGTCTTTTGATTCTCATCTAGAAATTTATGACTTCAAATGTGCTAAGGTCCGACTTCATTTGGTATGGTATCTCTGATGCCTAAACATGTTTTTGGCTGGTTTGGTTCCACTTAGCAATAGCAGATGTCTTTTTAACATGATTTAGGGTCTGTCAAGTAATATCAAGTCACCTATAACATTTGTAATGAACACAAGCTTTATAATCTTGTAGGAAATAGCTCCAATCCAATTTTGTAGTAGGGCTATATTTGTCATGTATACCTTGAAAAGTATAAATTACAGAACTAGTTTTTTTGGATTTATGGACGAGTGCATTCTCTTTTTGAGCTCTGTGGGAGTTGATCAAACCTTTCCCCCTAATATATGGTTCATTATGCACAGACACTTGGAAGAAGGATATTAACCCAAGAGATATTGAAGATGCAATAAATGATGGGGCACCAGGAAAATTAAGGGTCATATCTGTACATGAGGTAATATCCTTCCAAATAATATATGCAATGTGAAGCTAATGTTGAAACAATTATCAGTTGCATAAATACAAAGAAAAAGAAAAAATGGTTTACTTGTCTTACATTTATAAACGCGATAACAATAATAAATGTGAAATATTGTAGGTATCACGTGCCTTTCATCCGAACTTCTCTGCTAAATGGAGGCGTTACCTTTATATTTTCCCACTCACTGATGAAGGGGATAAGGACCAAAGCGGTGGCAATGAGGAGTCTTGTGACAGATTTATATATAATGAAATTTGTGATTCTGTCAGCAAGGATGAGTTAGAAAACGAAATGAAATCATATGTGTTCAGTGTAAGGAAGGTGAACCGGCTTTTGCAAAAATTGGAAGGAAAATTGCTATCCTACAAGATGTTTGCCCGTGATACAAAAGCTTCAAGAAACGAGTAAGAACTTAATACTTGAATTTCTATCTTTGCAGTGCGCATTACAGAAACTTTCACATTATACTTTTGGGGAGGTAGCAAATTTTATTGGTTGTGTGATCTATCAGTTAAGCGATAATTTTTTGTTTGACAGCACTCAAGGAATAGCTAGCCCACCTTCAGATTTCCTTGGTGCTAACATTACTTTTTAAGAGGGGAACTGTCCTTCAGTGAGTTGACTTATGACTTTCATTCTGTTTCAGTGGTCCACCAACAGAGTGTTTTGTATACCATGCTCGAGCTATGGAAGCCCAATTGCCTACAACTGTGAGCGTCTTTATTTTTAATCTCTGTTCTTTTTTTATAACTTTTTAATTTCCTTTATCCCTATTTTGTTGCCCTCAATTATTATTCTAAATTCGAAGCTATTTGAGATTGTGTACTTGTGGTATGTTTTTCTGTGCTGGTGGGCGTGGGGCTTGCTCCAATTTGCATAGTGTGCACACCAGGGCTCTCTACTCTAAGCTTCTAGTTAGCGCAAAAAACAGATTCCCCTAAGTTGGACTTGGGCATGCGTGTTTGTGAAGATACATTGGTTGATCTGGAGACATGCCCCCTACTGGTGTATGGATTTTGTTGTCTACCGTGCTCAAGTTCTATTAAACCACTAAACAGATCCACTTTATTTCTTGCTTGTCTTCACATTTATCCTTTCATGTGATTTAAGCAGAACATTACTGGCTGATCAAGCTTCAAAAATTCTAGTCATATTCATTAGGTGAAAAATGGATTGTTCATGATTTAACTTATCACAATAGAGAGGGTAAATTTGTCTAAGTAAATACTGAATAGGGGGTGTAAGGGCAATTCCTGACAAGTGAATGGACATGCATTTGCTGATTGCAAGTAAGGAAACTACTATCTCATTTTACTTTAAAAATTTATAAATGACATGAATATATTGAAGTTCGTTTGTGATGGGTTTCTTGGTGGTGGCTTGAGCTGGGTTAACCTCAATATAATTTCACACCATACTGTGCTTTTTTTGGGGTACTTTGGGAAATGAAAGTGTCAAGGTGTTTATATCCCATCAAAAAGAAAAAGAAGGGTGGAAAATAGTAACTTACAAATGAAAATTAAGTAAAGACGACAATCTATTTGTGCCACTTGACATTAGTCGCAGCTTTTTATTTTTATTTTAGATATGCATTGTTTAAATTATTTTTTTTTGTACGATGGGAATCTTTTGAGATAATATATGCTATAAATGTTGGAAAAGGACTTGGGAAACTTCTGAATCTTACATTAGGTTAGGTCTCAATGATTTTGCTTGTTTTTGGCCTAGCATGGGGCTCTTCAGCTAGCAATATAGACATATGATACTACTTGTGTTTTCATGTCTCCTACGGAAATAAACAATGGAATCTTGTCAACGAGCTGAAGGTTCTGTCAAATTATTTCTGTTACCAAACCTTGACCATTTAGTCCAATCTGCATTGAGAAATGGATTGAGCTTGATATTGTTGGTTGCCAATTAGTCTTCCTACCAACCATGTTTGATGCATCCAAGGATGACTTTAAGCATGTCTTTCTGATTGGAGGACACAAGAGAACATGCAAATTATGCTTTTTGTCTATGGATTTCATTATCAACAGATTTCTTGTGTTCATAATATTTGTGGTTTCATGATTTATATGCCAATGGCTTCTTTCTCTTCATTTTGTTTTACATAATCTTGACAAAAATGTCTTTTCGGTTTTTTTTCTTCTTTTTCTGTGAAATATTTAACTATGCCAAGAAACCCTTGTATTAGGTTTGTACATTCAAAATCTATATGAATTCTTATGCCAATATATTTGTATTTATTGCATCTTCCAAGACATCTTTTAAGTCATTCTTGTCCTTCCGAGTGACAATGAGAATTTAACAATTTATAGTTATATTTTAGTTCAGATTCCTTAGTTTTACTTTTACCAAGTTCTCTGCTGTTGAAGAGAAGCTTATTGATGTTTCATTTCACTTGTGGCATTTCTAGGATAATGAAGAAGAAGCGAGGGTTATGTGCATTGAATTAGTAGCTAATCGCTTTTTACGCAAGGTAACCATTGTTTATTTTTGCTTTCCTCAGGAAACATAGTAACTGAAGATTTTGGCTTATCCAATTTGGAACAATCACACCAATGAAATTTGTTTATTTAAACATGAAAGTAAAGCATAAGTTTTATTGAATGGTTAATGTAACTCAATATGAATATAATTTGATATGTTAACATGGCTCAGAGTAAGACCTTTATCATTCTAAATATTAACATGCTGATACTTCAAAAACAAATGAATCAATTTAAAGGACATGGACATTATATTGTTAATCACATTTTTGCAGATGGTTCGAGTGCTTGTGGCAACCACAATTAGAGAAGCTGCAGCTGGTGCTGAAGATGATGCCTTGCTAAAGCTTATGGATGCCACATGTAGACGTGCCACTGCTCCTCCAGCACCTCCTGATGGCCTATGTCTAGTTGATGTAGGGTATGCAGAATTTGACCAGAAAAAATGCTTCATCCTGAAAGAATAGAAGTTTGTTAAGTTGTTGAATAGTGAATATCTATGAAGAGATCATTTTTTTAAATGACTTCAAAGGGTCAATATTAAAAGAAAAAATATAAAGGGAGCTTAGTGAAAGAGGAACTATGTGTGAAAGATAAAAATGTCAGGTGATCAAAATGAAAGTAATCACATGTGAAATGCTAAAACTGTGCTTAAAAAAGGAAAGACCAAAACCGCATTGATCTTTAAGTCTTAGTGCTGGGAAAAAAGTGGAAGGGGAGTAATTTGAATTCCCTATAATCGCGCAGCCATGGTATTAACTTGTATTTAAGGCCAAGTTTACAGGGTGGGAGCAACATTGCAGAAATGTTAATCAATTTCGAATGATTTAGATTGTAGGACCTGCGTGCATGATTCTTTTGTTGTAGGAATTCGGATCTGAATTCTCTCTTTGATTTTGTGTATTGACTTTACTTTTCTCATTTAATTTAATCATCCAATCAAACAAGGGTTTGCATCCTTATTGTTAGTTTTATTTATTTATTTATTTATTTATTTATTATCTTATTGTTGGTTTTTGAGTATAAGTATAACTTATAGTTACAAATGTATACATATAGGTCGTATCATTTAAAAAACCGTCAGTGTGAGTCTGAAGCATTATTCACCAACTTATTAAAAAAATATGTCTTTCTCTCTATAAGTATGCGTAGGTATAATATTGCTTGGATGTTTTTGTTTCCGGTAACTATCCTTTTGATAATAATTAGAGGTAATACCAACGCACGGGTTTATCTATTTTTTAATAAAGATTTTGGTGATTAGATTTCTAATATATTTAATAAATTACTAGAAATTAATCATACAAAAGTAGTACATAATCAATTTCAGATTTATTTAAACACAATTAAACAATTTTTTTAAAATAGTTTCTTTTTTAAAAATCATTATATAATCTTCATGTGTTAATATCATATATTTAATAATAGTAAGCGTCAATCCTAGAAGTTAATTGTTAAAAAGAAAAGATGTATAATTTATTAAATTTTATTATCAAATAGTTAAGGTGGCTTATTTGTAATAAATATTTATTTTGGACATTGGAGAAGTTAGTGCACAAGAGATGAAGTGCGAGTGCTGTGAAAGGTTGAGTCAGCAGAAGAACAGAAACCTTAGAAATAGGCATAGAAAAAGTGTTGTTGAAGGCTGTCCGAATAGTTCTAGACATTGTTGTTATGCAAACCATGAAACATAGGACTTGGTCAAACTCTGTTACCTCACTCTCTCAAAAAAATTTGTATTCTCTGTCTTCTATTCTTGGCTTTTCCTTTTCCTTCTTCTTTCTCTCTCTTGATTCAATGCCATCAAAAGTTTTGAACCCTCCAAGGCTTTCTTCTTCACCCCTAGTAGCTCCTCTTCTTTTTATCTCCATTGAGAATCAAGTCCTTCTGGAGGGCGCGCACGCCGCCCATAGTGCGTGTGTGCCATCTACCCTTTTCCACTATGGCACTCATCACTCTTGGGAAGAACAAAAACACAACATTATTATTCATCACATTCTTTCTATTGTCATGTGTTGTTGCATCATCTTATGCTGCTTCTGACTCTGAAATACTCCTCAAGGTTAAGGAGAGTCTACAAAGCAGTAAAAATGATGCATTTCTGTCATCATGGAACACATCATCATCTCCTTGTAATGGTGATCATGCAAATTGGTTTGGTGTTCGTTGTTATCAAGGTAAATTGTGGGGTTTGAAGCTTGAAAATATGGGGCTATCAGGGGTCATTGATGTTGACTCTCTTAGGGAGTTACCATTTCTTAGAACAATTAGTTTCATGAATAATGATTTTGATGGTGCTTGGCCTGAGATTAACAAGCTTGTTGGTCTTAAATCAATTTACCTTTCAAATAACAAGTTTTCAGGGGAAATTCCATTGGATACTTTTGAGGGTATGCAATGGTTGAAGAAAATTCATTTGTCAAATAATCAGTTTACAGGTCTTATTCCATCTTCTGTGCTTTTGTTGCCAAAGCTTATGGAGTTGAGATTGGATGGAAACAAATTCACTGGTCCTCTTCCTCATCTTAGACAATCCAAATTGAAATCTTTCAGCGTAGCTAATAATCAGTTGCAGGGCCAAATTCCGACAACTCTTAGTAAAATCCCCGTTTCTGCCTTTGCTGGTGAGTAAACAATTTTTGAATTAATATGTGCGCGCTCACACACACATACACATCACAATGCAGGTATAGTTTATTCATCAATGACTATTATAATCCAATGTGATTAGTTTAGTGGAAGCATGTTAGTGAGGATAATGTACACAATTACTCGTCTTAGTGGAATGTCTCTTATGTAATCTCTTGTGAAAAAAGAGATATTCTTTTCTTGTTGGTCTATCGCCTCAAACAGGATTAACTCCTATAGAAAGATAGTAGTGGATTTAACAAAAGTTAGACATTGAGTTTCACATAAATATATGGAAATTGAGAAGTAAAGTAAATCTATGATAAGATACTTTGATTTTCTTTTGTATTATTGATGTGGATTAAAGTATACGTAGTAGCAACAATCTTAACTAATATATATGTATCAAATAATGAGCAGGCAATGAAGATTTATGTGGAACCCCATTGGAAGCATGTCCTTCAAAGAAACCTTCAATTGCAAGTATTTGTGTTGTTGTTGTGGTTGTTTGTGTGGCACTGATAGTGATTGCAGTTGCTGTCATATTCATCCTTCATCGAAGAAGAAAGCGAGGACCATCATCGTCTCTAGACAATCCACCTTCGGGCGCACACAACAACAAAGTAGGACGTGTGAGGGACATTGGTAATGAAAGTCATAGATCATCAAGATCAATAAGTTCCACCCATAGTAGAAGAGGTGATCACATGAAGTTGTCTTTTATAAGAGATGACAGAGAGAGGTTTGATTTGCAAGAGTTGTTGAGAGCCTCTGCTGAGATTTTGGGAAGTGGTTGTTATAGTTCTTCTTATAAAGCTTCTTTGGTGAATGGACCCACAATAGTGGTAAAGAGGTTCAAGCAAATGAATAATGTAGGGAAGGAAGAGTTTCAAGAACACATGAGAAGGATAGGAAAGTTGAGTCATCCTAATCTCATTCCTCTTGTGGCTTACTACTATAGAAAGGAAGAAAAGCTTTTGGTTACTGACTTTGTTCAGAATGGCAGCCTCGCCGTTCGCCTTCATGGTATGTCGTTCTATTCGTTTCTTTTTAGTTTTCGTTTTAAGGTTATTTACATATATATAAAAATAATAAATTTTGTTATTTTTGATAAAATTATTTATCTTTTTTTCTATAATACCCTTAACTATTTACTATCTCAATCTACTAAGGGTGTTATTGACAAAACAATAATAAACTTCTCGAAAGACGAGATTTCTTTTTCGTCAGAAACCTCTTGTCTTTGGGGGAAATGACCTCTGATAACCTTGAAGTTCAGTCGGAAAATAAGTAAAATTTGATAAAGAATTGTTCTAGTCAGAGATTGAACTTCGACCAAAAACTAGATTTGACATAACTTTTGTGTGTATTAGATGAGTAATATAATATAATTTCCATATGGTATGTATAATGATTTTTCTTAAATTTCAGGACACCAAGCTCTTGGAGAACCAAGCCTTGATTGGCCAATAAGGTTGAAGATAGTGAAAGGCATAGCAAGAGGACTTGAAAATCTATACAAGGATATGCCAAGTTTAATAGCACCTCATGGAAATCTCAAATCAGCAAATGTTCTTCTAACTCAAACATTTGAGCCACTCCTCACCGACTATGGATTAGTCCCAGTTACAAACCAAGAAATGGCCAAGGACATAATGGTAATTTACAAATCACCTGAATATTTACAACAAGGAAGAATCACAAAGAAAAGTGATGTTTGGTGTCTTGGAATACTAATTATTGAGATTCTAACTGGAAAATTCCCTGCTACCTTTTTACAACAAGGTAAAGGAAGTGAGGTGAGTTTAGCAAATTGGGTTGATTCAGTTGTACCTGAGGAGTGGAATAGTTCAGTTTTTGATAAAGAAATGGGTGCAACAATTAATGGGGAGGGTGAAATGGTAAAACTTTTGAAGATAGCATTGAGTTGTTGTGAAGGTGATGTGGATAAGAGATGTGATTTGAAAGAAGCTGTAGAGAAAATCCAAGAAATTAATGAGAGGGATAGTGAGGAGGATTTTTATACAGCTGATATGAAATGAAATTAAAAGAAACAAACAAACATAAAATGTTCATGTTGAATATTTGAGATTACCTTAGTTATTTTCATATCCCTTTAAAAACACTGCCACATATAAATATTAAAATATGGATTTACCCAGGGCATATATTCTTTTCTCTTAATCATTTTATCATATGATGTAATCATGATGGAAAATGCTTCTTGTCACCAACAATATGTTCACAAGAAGATCATGATACAGAGAGCAAGTAAATGTCTCAATTCATCTACATATGTATTCTCTGTCAAAAACAAAATCTAATGATTTATATTTGTCATATTTGTCTCAGACAAATTGAAGTGCTCTCTCTAGGAAGAATTGAAAGAAAATAAATGAAGGGAAAGGAATATGGCATTTTGTGGTTGATGTTTTACTTTTGGATTAACATCTTTTTTGGATTTGATTGTAGTCTCTCTTTCCATAATAACATTTGTTTGAGTAACAAGATTAACAAAAGCTTGTACTGTTTTTTCACTTTTGTTCAACAAAGATTTATAGGATGCATAATTTGTATTCTCTCAACTTAACCTCTCGTAGTCTTTTCTTTTTCCCTTAATTTTATTTTCTTTTAAATTTATTTTTTAAATTAAAAGTTTATATCATATAAATTAGAATTTTACACGAATCTAAAATTATTTAAAAATATTAGTGAGATATATTAAAATTATGTCTTATCTATTTTTATTTAATATCATTAATTTTCTGAGTCTTTATAATATGTAAATTTTTACATGTATTATTATAATTTTTTAATTCATTGATTTTTTTAAAAAATAGTTAAATTGAAAGAAATAAAGTGAATTGAAAGATTAATAAAAACATGATGATAAATTATTTATTTATGTAAATCTTGCCTCTTTGAGTCGTAGGATATTCCTTCGTAGACAACAAAGTTTTAACAATATCTTATTTTTTTAGTAAAAATAAATCTAAATTTT